>VMDR010010300.1:0-31097 GCA_007922815.1 Macrotus californicus | reverse complement strand
TCCCTTGTTTTGGATCCATATTTGAACAAACCAACTTTAAAAATACATTTTTGTAAAACAAGGAAGATTTAAATATGGACTAACTATTAGAAGTTACCAAGGAATTATTATTAATTTTTTAATTTTGTTAGGTACATCCTTGTATTATGGATAAGTTTTTTTAAATGTCCTTATCTATTACAAACACATACTAAAGTACTTACACATGAAATAAGACAAAGCCTGAGATTTGCCTTTAAATATTTAAGCAAATAATAATAATAAATGAATGAATAAGTACAAACAAAGGAATAAATAAATAGAGGGGGGAAGTAGATGAGACAAGACTGGCAAAATATTGATAATTTCTGAAGCTAACAGTTCTGTAGGGTTTCATTATACTATTTTCTCTACTCCTATGGATAGCTAAAATGTCCATAATGAAAAGTTTAAATAAAATTTTAAAAATTAATTATTCCACCTACCAAGGATGATTGAGAAAGGGGTGTTTGGGCTGAGTCTGGAAGGATGACCTGGAATTTTCCTAGGGGCGAAGGGCATCCCAGGCTGAGCAAAGACACATAAATCTATCACAAACCTCTCTCTGGAAGAACAAAAAGTATCTACATTTGACCCCAAACTTGGCTTACATCAACAAAAATGCCCTTTTGCTTGATGCCCTAACTCTCTGGGAAATCTAGTCACAGCATCAAAGTCAGCTACCCTATTCCAAGTGAGGACAGAGTGTGTGGGGTCAACAGCTCCACTCCGAGGCCTACGAGAGGCCCCAGTGTAGCCTCCAGAGGACAGAAAAGCAATTAACCTCTTCCAGTTGGGTTTTGCCTGACAAAGCAGTTTGGAAGCCAGCTGCGATATCTCAGGAACAGAGTCTTCGTCCCTCCTGAGTCATCCCAGACACTGGCACTCCCCAGAAACGCACACCAGTCTCCCTGACAGCACCTTGCAGTTCACAGCCTTGGAACCACGGAATCCGGCTTGATGTCAGCCTGCCAGCCAAGCCGTTGGGGGCTAAAGCACCTCCAACGAAGTGGTCCTTCCCTCCTCCCTCTCCAGCCCCCATCCTCAATCCCCACACTGTCCCCAGCCCACCACCAGCTGCACACGGGAAGTGTGCCGGCTTTGCAGGCACTCCAGGACTTACTCAGTCCTGGCCTGGCTCTCATGAGTCCCATGGGTCCCTTACCTCGGACTGAAGCTGCGAGTACTCCTCTGAGCCATAGGGGACACTCCTCAAGGAGGTGAGATAGTCGTAACTGATGACAGCTGTCTGGGAACCAAGAAAGGGGAGAATTTAGTGCCCAGACATCAAATATCACTCCTCTGCCAAAGAACTAAAGCTTTAGCAGGCCCCCGACATAAGTGGGTACATCTGGGGGAATGGGCAGTCCCACCCCTAAGATGCTCTGCCTCCAGCTCCTAGCCTGGCTGGCTGCTTCCTGTCAATCAGAGCTCAGCACAAATGCCACTTCTGCCGAGTTCCCAACGAGAGTTGCCCCACCCACCAGGAACTCTCAATTGTCGATCATAACAAACCACCATCCCAAATTACCTTGCTCATTTGTTTCCTTGTGTGTGGACTCTCTTCCCTTTGTTAGAATTTCACCTCTATAGGCACAGGGGCTTGTCTTTCCTATGTGCTCACCATATCAGTAAAGGCTCAGTAAATACTGGTTGAATGAGTGCTGTTGGATAAACTTACCCCACCTTTCTGTACCACAAATATACATCATTTTATATTTATGTTTGCTCTAATAGCATAAGTTTTTATTCTCAGTCCCCTGGCCAAAACTCCTGGTGAGTCAGACTACACACTGCCAGAGGAACTGCGGGGATCGCCCAGCCCAAACCTTCCCTTTTAGAACTGAGCAACTGAGGACCCTAGAAATTAAGGGTCTAACAAAACTGATATTGTGAGGAGTTTGTTCCTTTGCACCTCCAGAGCTTTATTTCATTTTTTTTAAGATTTTATTTATTTAGTTTTAGAGAGGGGAAGGGAGGGAGAAAGAGAGAGAAAATTATCAATATGTGGTTGCCTCTTCTGCACTCCTTACTGGGGACCTGGTCCGCAACCCAAGCATGTGCTCTGGCTGGGAATCGAACCAGCAACCCTTTTGGTTTGCAGCCCATGCTCAATCCACTCAGGCACACCAGCCAGGGTATTTCATTTGACATGTACTTGTTGAATACCAACCACGAGCAAGACCTGGTCACAGAACAGTGCAGGAGGATGGGCAAGACCACAACCATGTCCTTTAAAGAATGCACAGCCGGGCAGCTAACTTATAAAGCACTGGTAAAAACCTTCCACCCCTTTTTCCAACTATTCAAATCCCTAAGGTTCCATCAGACCCTGCTTCCTCCCACCCCCGCACTCATCCTGACTCCCCACCCAAGGGTTCCCTCCTGTGCCTGAGGTCCCACAGCAATGGTCATCTGAGCCACCCATCTCGAGCCGTACACAGCTTTAGATTGTTTTCCGACCCATTCACATGAGCACTTCTCAACCAGAAGCCCCTCCAAAGCCATGTCCAGGTGGAACAGTTTGTTTTCACTCCTCGGATCACGTAAGACGATGCTAGACCCAAAAAGGCACTCAGTAAACATGGAAACCGTTTCAGCGTCCGCAGCTGCTCTTCTGCTGTCTGTCTTGATTCCCTGCCTCAGCGCTCCCTAGGGGGCGGGCACCACAGCTGCCTCCCCTAGAGCCAGGCCAGGAAGAAGGCTTAACACCACCCACGAAAAGGTTGGACGACAACCCAGACAGACTGTGCATCAGAACGTGCTTCACCAGGGGGAAGAAAGGATGAGTTCATCCTGCAGCACAGAGAGGAGGAAAGAGGCCCAAGGCCCATGGCGATCTACCCACAAGCACAGGGGACAATTATGTAGGCCTGTCTGGGAAAGCTGCTTTCCACTAAGAGGACATGGTCACACCAGAATGACGTGCCTGAGCCACTGGAGAAAACCATCAATGGCCACATATCAACTCAGATTTCCTGTCAGTTCAGGAATGGGAGGGGATCCCCAAAGTCCTCCGAGGCCTAGATGCTCTGGATGTGAGCCCACGGTAGGTACCATTCGCACTAGCTGTTGAGAGAGAGGCAGAGAGAGAGAGATACCAAGTTTTCTGATAGAATTTAGTCAAAGCAGCAAAGTCTTCTTTCCGGGTATTTGCTGAGGAGTGCCACCCTCTGAATCTCTGAATAAAGTAAGATATGGAACTTAAAATGTAAAGCCCTTAAAGCAGAGATCCAACCCTGACTGGAGTAGCTCAGTGGGTTGAGCGTTGACCCACAAACCGAAAGGTCACCAGTTCCATTCCTGGTCAGGGCACATGCCTGTGTTGCCGGCCAGGTCCTCGGTTGGGGACGTGCAAAGGGGGAGCTGATTGAAGTTTCTCTCACACATAGATGTTTCTCTCACACATCAATATTTCTCTCTCCTTCTCCCTCCCTTCCCCTCTCTCTGAAAATAAATAAATTCTTTAAAAATAAATAAATAAAACAGAGATCCTGTACAATCCTACTCCCTAACTACAGGACAGCAGAGGTTGTGCATACAGGAATATTGATCAGTATGTGAGGGTATTCAGCCATGCCTGTGCAAGTGTGTGGCGGGAGCTTCGCACATGTAAGGGTACGTGTGTATCTCCACATGCATGTGACTGGCATGGCCACCTGCTACATGCATGAACACCTGTATGTAATACTGTAGTTCCTCTGCAGCCCCAAGTGAAAAAAAACCTACCATAGCAACTGCTCTGCCCACCCTGACAGCACCGAAGTCATTAGGGTCCCAGTACTTGTTACTGTAGAGGTAGAAGCCAGAGGCAGCAAGCGCCATGCTGGTCCACGAAGCGAGCTTGAGAGCCCTTCTGGCCATGTCCCCAGACCCTGCAGAAGGGAAGGAGAGAAAGAGGAACAGCTGAGTTTCACAGGCAGGCAGACCAGCATTCAAATCCAGGCCCTGCCACTCAATAGGCTGTATGACCCTGGGTCATTTCCTTAATCTCATTGCAGCTCAGTGTCTTCACTTGTAAAACGGAAGCATGCCCAGCTCAAAAGTCACTGGGATAACACGAGGTCATGTGTATAAAATACTCAGCACAGCACCCAGCACAAGCCAACTTTCAACCTCAGTCTTCCTGTGGCAGCGCCAAGCACTGTTCTGGGTATGGGGACAAAGGGGACAAAACAGGCACAGTTCTTGCCCCTCAGGCACTTAGACTCAGATGGGATGACAGATCATAAGCAAACAGACATAATATATTAGAATGCCAGCTGGCATTAAGTGCTGAGAAGAACATCAAAGAGGGGAAGAGGAAAGATGACGTGTGATGAGGGATGCTGTTCTAGGCAAGAAAAGCAGCAGAGCGGGTCGTCAGTCGTTGTTTGTGACTCATTACACCACCAAGCACACGCAGGCATCATTAGCCCTCTACGCCCAGGTCAGAAGTGGTCAGGCCACAGCCAAAATGGCAGCTGGTCAGAAGCAGCCAGGTAAGCCCTCCATGTTTGGATGACTTTTGCTTAGAATAGACTTGCCATTGTCTGGACTGTGAGCTCTTAGAGTGCAAAGACCATGACCAGTGTCACGGCGCGGCAGGGTGCTCCACCGTTAGGGCTTCCGTGTCCACCTACCGATGGGATCTGTGCCAGACCCACACACACAGTCAGTGGGACCAAGTGGGTTCCTGCCTCCCTGATCCCCGCCCTGCATCTGCCTGAGTCCACCACATGGCCACACAGTCACTCTTTGGGGGCCGTGCACTCAATGGGCTGCTTCCTCTCAAATCCTGAGAATTCCATGTCAGACTAACGTCCTTGACCACAGCTGCAGCTCCTGAAGGAGAAGTGTACCCAGGAGAAGGGCACCACCAAGCCACCTGCAGGTGCAAACCTTACACAGGTGCACAGAAAAATTCAGGGCATCACCTTGTGTCTCCTGCTCTGGGCTCGGTCTGTGGCCATCCCCTCGCTGCTCTGTGACTCCGTTTCCCCTTTGTGTGGAAACCACTGCTACAAACAGCCTCATCTTCATTTTCTGTTTTGACTCATGCCTCATAATATAGACACAGATGTTTTTAAAGGATTCACAAGTACATCTTTTTCCATTCTTTTATTTTCAACCTACATTTCACACTGTTTCTCTAAAACAGCACATAGTTGATTCTTTTCCGTCTGCATTTAATATAATAATTTATGGACTTAGATTTAGTCTTACTATCTTCTTCTGTGCTCCTATTTTTCCTACCTGTTCTGTTTCTTTTTCTCTCCTTTCTTGACTCTTTCTGGACTCAGCACTTTTCACAATAGCATACTCTTTATTTTCTTTATATTCTCTTTATTTATGAAAACTTCCCCCACTCTACATCACTCTGCTAACATTTTAATCAGCCAAGGGTTCCTTTCAGACAGGGGCACTTGGTGGTTGAGAACGTGCCCTCCAGAGTCCGACAGGCCTGGTTTTGGGTCCGGACAGGCCACTCACAAACTGGGGGAGCAGGGGCGAACTGCTCTCTCTGAATCCTGTGACTTTACTTGTAAAACAGGTGATAATAGCTGCGCCTACTTGACGGCTATCAAGGAGTGAAGAAATCATGCAGAAGGTTTGGCAAGGTGCTACCTGCACAGCAGGCACAGAGCGGCAACCGCTGCTACCACCGCTGTCATTGCTGCTGTTATTCCCTCACCCAACGCCAGGCTGTGGAAAAGGGTCTTACTGTTCCCCTGCCTGTTAGCTCCCAGAAGACTCTGCATGCCCCACTTCTAACACCCCAGCAGGCCCCCACCTAATCCTACCCTTTCACCGTGATCTCTACATCCTCAGTCTATAGTACTTTCTATCCAATGGGATAGCATGCTCAGGTCACCCTCTACCTTGTTTCTTCCAAGGCACAGATTCCCAGTCAGACCTGGAAGCACGGAGTGCCCTCAGCTGCTTTCACATCTTCCTTGTTCAAGATCATCAGTATGAAAAGGTCCCTAAGAGGTGATCCAGGGACCTTCCTTGTGGGGCCTGCAGAGAAGTCCATGTTAAGAATGTAGTATGAGACCTGGCCAGGTGGCTCAGTTGGTTGGAGTATCATCCCATACACCAAAAGGTTGCAGGTTCGATCCCCAGTCAGGGCACATACCTAGGTCAAGGGTTCAATCCCCAGTCATGGCGTATATGGGAGGCAAGCAATCAATGTTTCTCTCTCTTTACCTCTCTCTCTCTCCTTCCTTCTCTCCCCTCCTCTCTCTCTAAAATCAATAAACATATCCTCAGGTGAGGATTTTTTTTAAAAAGGGATTGATTCCTAAAAAAAAAAAAAAGAATGCAGTATGAGCCAAAAAGAGTCTTGGCTCTACTACTCACCAGCTGTGTGACCTTGAGCAGGTCACAGCCCCTTGGAGCCTCCATGTAATCATCTATTGGGTTGGCCAAAAAGTTCATTACGTTTTTTCTGTACAATGCCCTACTAGTTCAAGACAACAATGCTTAGTTATCTTGAACTTCATTTGAAACAGTTTTGTTAGATTGTACTGTGACAGCTGTCATATCAGCATTCATTTTAAAAAAACATCAAAATTGGCGAATTTTTGTGCAGCCATGTTAATATTAAAGATAGAAGAACATACGTAACATTTTCAGCATATTGTGCTTTATTATTTCAAGAAAGGTAAAAATGCAACTGAAAGACAAAAAGAGATTCGTGCAGTGTATGGAGAAGGTGCTGTGACTGATCGAACGTGTCAAAAGTGGTATCCAGAGTTTCTTGGTACTGTTGACATCTGGCCAAATAACTCTTTGCTGTGGGGCTGTCTTACACATTGGAAGATGTTTAGCAGCACCCCTGGCCCCTACCCACTGGAAGATAGAGGGAGATAGCCAACATACTCAAAATATACAAATCAATTAAGTTATTGTTGAAAAAGAAAAATGTGTCTGTTACTTTACAGAAAAAACGTAACGGACGTTTTGGCCAAACCAATACAAAATGGAGCTCGTGAGAGTACCTACGTCACAGGGTCATTGCGAGAATCAGCATTGTGAGATGCTGCTTCAACGTAATGCGTAACACCCTCAGTAATGCGACTTCCTTGCCGTTATTTTTTTAAACTTCATTTCTTCTCTGAAAATCTGAAGAACTTATGTACAAGAACTGCTCGCACCTCAGGGTCCAGGGTTTGGCACAACCTTGTACAATTAATAAAGGAGGAGAGAAAGGCCATCACACCCTGCCTGAATCGCTTGACCATTCCCCATTACAAACTCTTTCCCACATCCCATCTAACCTTCACCTTGCTACTTGAGTTATCACCATCCTTACCTACAAGCAACATTCACCTCACTCCTACCTCCCCTCCACCTGCCAAAAAATCCAAATTCTCTAGCACGGCCTTCAAGGCCCCTACCACATCCTCTGCCCAACCTACATTTCCAACATCATCTCCCAAAATATCCCTCCACCCTCAATCCCCCATCATCCCTCTATGAAGCCTTTAGGGAGCCAATCAGAATTTGTTGTTCCTTCCTCTCTGGTCTTTCCATGCACTGCTTTTATCTCCAGTTATCTGGTCCTATATCTGCCTCTTCCACTACAAAGAGTACAATTTGCTAATAAGTCTGCTAATAAAAATACATGACTGAATGAATAAGTGAGTCTGTTTTTTCCCAGTCTATTCTAAGAATGGAAACTTAAGTTCAGCTGTGCATTCCTCTGCTCTCAACTCTCCAGTGGCTCTCACCTCCCTCAGCTGAAGAGCCAAGCCCTTGGCATGACTTACAAGGTCTGACCTGACCTGACTGTCCAGTTCCCTCCAGGGTCTCAGCCCCTTTCCCCCTTCCCTCTTGCTCACTGCACTCCAAAGGCAATGACCTCCTTGCTATTCCTCAGACATGCCAGGCATCTTCTGGCCTCAGAGCCTTTGCACTTTCTGTTCCCCCTGCCTAGAACAGGAGTCAACAAACTACATCTGCAAAGGGCCATATACACAGTAAATATTCTTGGCTTTGCAGGCTATAATGTCACAACTATTCAACTCTGCATTGTAGCTCAAAGCAAAAAGCAATCTAGATGATAATAATGGGTGTGACCAGATCCAGCGCTCAAGCTATAGTTTGCCAAACCTTGGCTTAGTAGGTGCTCCCAGAGTATTTACTAAATGAATGCATCAATGAACAAATAAACTATACCCCATGAGCCTGTGCAGAGCCAGTGACAATGCAGGTCCCCAGCTGAGGATCACAGAGCAGGGCTGACAACTGGATAGCCATCCTCCTGTGGTCACTCCCAGCACCAGATCCCAGCCCTGGCCTCCTCTGAACCCCATCTCCTAGTTCACCATCCTCCACATCTGTCCCTGTAGGCAATGAGGCCACCCCTAGGCTTGAGACAACCTCCAGGTGGGGAAGCAGTGAAGCAGACACAACTCCCAAGACCTGGTTTTCATGCAAATGTCCTCAATAATAAAAGAGGTGGAAATTGAAAAACATAAAGCAGATGATATAGGAGCCAAACTGTGTCTAAATAGACTGGAGCTGGAGTTTTCCATAAGGTGTCAGTGAGTCTTTAACATGCAAATAAGTTTCTTCCTTCAGGGTATTTTAAAAGACCCTGTCAGCCGTGAAGTATGTCTGTCCATGAAAAACACCTTTTATTATTAAACCCTTTGCTAATGAATCACCTGCCCTCTTCTGTTTTCTTGTCTTTTTGACTTTCACCTGAGTTTCCTCTCATAGTGAGCACACACTTGAGGCGGGAGGGGTGTCCTGATGCCACCAAGACCCTAAACCTAATCATAAGATAATATTAGCAATAACTAAACTCACCAAAGCCCTTGGTACTGCTTATCTTATTAGGTATTCCACACATCCAGTGAGATAAGATAAATATTATCATCAGCCCAGGTATGAGTGAGAAAACCCAGGAGCAGAAGAGGGTGTGTGATTTGCCCCAGGTGACAGCTAGTAAATGGTGGAGTGAGAGCTTGGGCCCCTTTCTTTATGGCACGTGACCTCCTTGACAGGCACCTGCAGACCTCCGTTCACCAGCATCCTTACCACTGTTCCCAGGTTAGCTGCATCATTCACCGTGGGCAGGGACTACGGTTCCTGATCCTCTACTTACTGCACCCAAACAATGCCAGGCATGTGGAGGATGTTGCTCGGAGCCCTGGAAATCAATAACCTGTCACCAGAGCAACCAAATCACCTCACTGGAAACAACCAATTCCGTGAAACATTTAGGAGAGCTGTGTTACCGTCAAATCTATGGTAAGAATGGAATTCATCTCGTTGGACCACTGGGAACACCTCAGTGGGGGGTGAAATGAGGCAACAGGAAAGTCTGCAACCTTCTACAAATGGAAGTTGACGATTGGATAAAACATCCATTCCCTGGATGAAGAACCAAACACTTCCAATTCATGGGCCAGTAAGTGGTCAGTGAGACCTTTTCAGTTATCATCCACCCCCAGGCCTCTCCCCATGCCACATTCCAGGACAATAAGCCTGGAATCACCTTGCCCTGCCTGGCACACAGGTGAGAATAGCCAGAGGAAAGGCACTTAGGGCTCTAATTGCTTTAATCCTGTAAAATGACCACAGCCGCCTCCCATTTCCTAGACAGAGTATTAGACAAATGAGCATTATTTTTTTCTGGTCTGCTCCCAAGACTGGAAAAGACCCAGTCATACCTTTCAAGTAATCAGGTTTTCAGGGAAACCTGGTTACTGTCGAGGATAAAAAGCAAACAAGGTGATGCTACCATCATGTCTCAAGTCTGGAGAGATGCTGAGTCAATGCCCAGGGACCTTCCAGTTGGTCCAAGCAGGTTTACAATCTGCCCTGCCTGAGAGCGATACAATCCCAATGTGGCCACTCTCCCCTTCCTAGTGTTTGATGCCCGGAAGGGGGCTGAATCAATACTGATTACATAAAGGAATCCCTGACTGGTGCCAAGGTCCCAGAGTAGACAGGGAAAACAAATCTCACCCAAGCCAGGAATAAAAAGTCTCCATTCTGGGAAAGAGGGGCTCAGGGAGAACAGTGGCAAACCAAGTGCCAAGAGCCAGCAGAGGGTTAAGAGGCTGAGCTTCCAACAGGAGAGGTAGAATGCCAAGTGCTTACACCTCACGTAGCCTGCACAATACGTTCTGAGGTGCACACTGTTAGAGCCCCGTTCTACAGATAGTGAAGTTGAGTTTTAGAAAAGGTAATAAACTCAGCAGAAAAGCTAGTAACTGATGGAGCCTGAACTTGAATACAGGTGTGTCTTTCCAACCAAGACAGCACAGGGTAAAGGTGAACAAGTGGCTTGCTGGGCCCTGAGGTGGGTCACTGGGGCCCCTCTGGTGTGAAAATCTAAACCCAGGAAGTAAATCAGTGAGTTGAGGGGGATGGGAGAAGGAAGGAATGGGTGCCTGAATCAAGCACTATTCTTATCTTACAGGTCCCTTGTCTGACAAAAAAATGTGTATATCAGAAAGAAATGAAATGCACTCTCTGAGCAGAGGTCAAACCTTGCCCAGCAGAGGTCAAACTTTGCATCCCTAAGGACTGCTGACAAACAGCCACACCAGTTATGACACAATAAGATCGAATACAATATATTCCAGGAAGCATAGACTACGTTAAAATCTGTCTGTAAGGTAACGTGGGAGGAATTAACGGCGTACAAACTAACACGCACATGCTTACTGTAATTACAAAATTAAACCAGCAAGCAAGGATGGAAAGGCCCATAACCAAGTATAAAGAGTTGGAGCTTTAATTTCATAGAATTTTTTACTATACAACAGTAAAACTCAGAAATAAGTCCCCAGACCAGCAACATCCCACCTTCTAAGGGATGCAGATTCTTGCTGCAGGCCCAGACCTACTGAATCAGAAACTTTGGGGACGGGATTCAGCAGTGTGTTGTAACAGCCTTCCAGATGATTGTGGTGCAAGCTACGGTGTGAGAACCACTGCAATGAGACAAGGCGTAAAGAAAACGTGTGAAGGCACGGATAAACTCTAATTCACTTTCAACAGGGCAAAGATTTCTGGAGCACCCACGAAGTGCCAAGCATCGTGAAGGTAATCAATAAACACTCGTTGAATTGAATGACTTCCTTGTCAGTAGAAAGTAAATGCCACTTAAGCTTGGGAGAGAGCTGTATTAGGTGTCTTTCAAAGGCTGCTCTCCAGACACCAGCTGTCGTTGGCACTCATTCATTGTGCGACCAAAAGGTGAAAGCGCAGGGCTCCGTAAGGCGCTGGAAGTAAGGAGCGTTCTGGCACTTGCCGCACGTCCAGCCGGGTGGGCCGAGATTTCTGCGTTGCCCCTGCTCTTGTTCAGGCCCCTCTCCTGCCCCAGCTGCCTGAGCCTTGGCGCTCGCAGGCTGGCTGGGGGTGAGGACGTCTGGGTGAGCCACCTGCTGGCCTCCTCCAGCTCAGCTCTGCCTACATGTAAGACTGGACCACCGAAACAGCCAGTCCACGCTTCGGCCCACTGGTAAGCCAGGCTAGAGAATCACTGCAGAGGAGTCAGGGCACTTCCAGTCACCCGAGCCTAGCGCCAGCGCCTGGGGTGACAAGGTCACAGGCTGGGGTCTCCTCCCGGCTCCCGAGGTGGCTGCAGTAGCCCCAGCGGGGGGCAGGGGGGGCGCCCGGCGCGTCCACACTGGCTGGCCCGCGTTCCACGTACCGTGAGACCCTGGCGACCCCGGCTCTGCTCCCGCCTCCGAGTGGCCGCCCTACTCACCCTGAGGGAAACCCAGCTTCGGTGCCAGCCTCCCGCTGCCGCCGGTAACAGGAGTTTTCAGGCAGCGTCGCTCTCCTCCACCCCCTGATTGTGTTTGGTTAGGCCGGGGCGCCGCGCGGCCTTCTGGGACTTGTAGTTCTTTTGGTTCCCTAAGCCGTAGGGACCCGGGACAAAGAACCGCGAGGTCCCGCCTGACCGCTGAACCAGGGGAGGCAAAGGGGTCACAGATACTCTACCTATCAGATGGCCTTGCTTCTTTGCCGGTGCTGCGGACACGGAATCTTCCTGAAGATTTGTTTTTCAAAAGGCTTTCCAGTTAGGAAAGTGTTCAGTAGAGGAAGAAGTTGTGGATTTCTAACCAAATGCAGGTTCAGCTGCCTTCCCCAGCGAAAGCCAGTCTCGTGAGACAGGTGCTGGGAAGAAGGAAAGCGGTTTATTCAAGAGCCGCCAAGCCCATCTTAACATCTGAGTGCAGGCTAGGGTTTTTATCAGAAGGGAGAGGGAAAGCAGAACAAAGATTGAGAGGCGAGGGTTGAAAGTCCTCTAGTGTAAGTGGACACAGTCCATTCCGATGATTATCTCCAAACTAATCAAGCAGAGGTGTCCTTTTTATGGTTGAGAATCAGCAGGTCTGCAGGAGTCAGACTACTTTCCAGAAGCCAGTTCATGTTATATTGTGCAAAGGCTGTTAGCATTTATGGCAGGCATGACAATGCCAGGCCTTTGGCCTTTTTTTTTTTTTTTTTTTTAATCCTCGCCTGTTTTTATTGATTTTTAGAAAGAGAAACATCTATGTGACAGAGAAATATTGATCAGCTACCTCCCATACATGCTCTGACCAGGTAGCAAACCCACAGCCTATGCATGTGCCTTGTCTGGGAATCAAACCTGCAACCTTCTGCTATACAGGACCATACTCCAACCAACTGAGCCACCCAGCCAGGGCCCAGCGTTTGTTTTAAGGCTTACATCCTATTCCCTGATTCAGGGAGAAGCATCATTCATTATATGTTGTTTAATCAAGGTTATTCCATTGGTTAACATCAGTTTTCATATATCCTCTGTAACAGGTTGTATATTTTAAATAAGGTGTTAGGACAAGTAGGTGAGGAAGAAATTTATTTGCAATTTACTTGCAGTTGCTAAATAGTAAGAATGTGCTGATTCATCTTGATTATCTTTGGCCCCATTTATTCACTCACTGACTGCTATCGAATGTTTGTTCATGAGATGTACTTTAAAGACATTCATCAGACGCTCATTCATTCTACAAACATCTCTTGAGCTACTTTCTGGGGGAACAGAATTGGGGGTGGAGCTCATCTGTCAATTCAATGCAATTAAATTTCCAATAGGACTTTTCCTGGATCTTCACAAGGTAATCTAAAATTTACATGCCAAAACAAAGGGTAAAGCAAAGCCAAAATGCTCTTGAGGAAGAGTAACATGTTTCAAGGACTTACCCTTCCATATATAGCCATTTATTATAAAACTATAAAAATTAAGACATGTGGTATTAGTATAGGGATAGACAGAAGGGGGAAATGAAACAGCCTAAAGATCCCAGGAACAGGACCACCCATGTTTGGAATCTTGATATGACAGAGCTGGCATTATAGAGCAATGGAGGAAGATAACCTGTTCAGTATATGAGGTTTGTCCAGAAAGTATCCAGCCACATACTATGAAAAATAGAAACATTTACGGAAGAAAATACAAGAAACATTGTACATAGGACAATGACATCTCAGTCCCCTTCAAATTAGGCACCTTAGGACCTCACACAGTCCTCCCAGTGTCTCTTCCACTGTTAAAAACACTCTGCAAAAATTCTTTGTTGGAATCTCCATCAGCTGCCCCATCATATTTTCCTGAATCTCATCAACTGTCTGAAATCTCTTCCCTTTCAAAGGTTATTTTAGTTTTGAGAAAAACCAGAAGTCTCAGGGAGCCATATCTGGGCTGTAGAGGGGGCTGAGTCACCTGGGTGATTTGATGTTTTGCCAAAAAACTCTGCACGAGATGTGCTGCATGAGTGGGCGTGTTGTCGTGATGAAGCTGCCAATCTTGGAAGCATTTGTGCCACACTTTTACTTGCTCTGCACTCACTGCATTGTCCCCAAAAGCCTTCTGAATTATCCAATTAGTTTCCGTGGAGGAATGTTCTAGCTCAACACAACATGTGGTGCAGATTCATTGCTCTACTTGTTCAGTCATTTTGAAGGCACTAGCGCAGTGAAGCTGTCATCGTTCACACATGCACGTTCCAGTCCACTCTCCTTGGCTGCCAGGTTACATCGACGTCACCCAAACTCTTCTCGCTACATTAACAATCGCTGGACTTTTTCTAGACAGACCTTGTGTAAGCTGGAGCAACTGGTTATCTGTTGGATTCCTAACTCACCCACACACAAAATCTAATTCCAGGGAGATTAAAGACTTGAAAGGGGAAAAGCAAAATCAGAACTTTTGAAAGAAAATCAAGGAAAACATTCTATAATCTCTGGGTAGTGTAAACTTTGACAGATTTGGACTGCATTAAATTCAAAAACTCCTCTTCATCGAAAGGCATGAAGAAAAAGACAAGCCGCAAATTGGGAGAAGGCATTTGCGATACAAAGATAGCAGCAGGGTAGAGTTGCATAATATGCCCTCCACCACCTTCAGTTTGCAACATATAGATGTTAACATTAGAAAATTAATACTTTCCAGGTGGTGGGAGAAGGGTTAGGATAGAGGTACGAACAAAGCGGTATAGGGACACAAAGAAGGGAGAATTAATTTTGCCCAGGAGAATGTGAAGTGCTCCGTAAATTAAGAACTGACCTGTAGGCTGGGAATTAAAGGTTGAATAGGGGCTCCCCAGAAGAAGGGTATTGGGGAGCAGCTCAGGCACAGGAAAAGTCATATAAAAAAGCATAAAGATATGGCAGAATACAATAAAAGACAAAGATATTTACATTAAAAATGGACAATGTAAAACAGAGGATATAATGGTGAACAAAACAGGCAAGGTCCTGGCCCTTGTAGAGTTTCATTTGGGTAGCACAGGAGGCGACAGACAATAGACAAGTAAAGAAATAACAGGGAAGTTGCATGATGTGATAAAGCCTGTGAAGGAGAGGAGTTGGGGAGTGTGGTAAAGAACAACTGGACAGAGTAGTCAGACAAAGCCTCTTTGAGGATGCTATAACCTGATGGATGAGGAAGTCAGCCATGGGGAAGATAAGGAAATATGTTCCAAGCAGAAGGAATAACAAGTGCAAGGCCCTGGAGTGAAAAAGAGCATGGCATGTTTGAGAAACATGTCTTAAATTGAAATGGGATACGACCAGAGAACCTAATAGAAAATGCACTGAGCAACCAAAGACATAAGGGGAAGCAACTATCTTCTTTCAGAATCTGCCAGAGTCCCAGTTGTGTTTCTGGCGCAGCAAGGACTATTGTTGGTAAACTGAGTGTTTGGAATACTGTCCAAGAGAGGGTTTCGTGCAGGATTTTGTATATCTTGTCCTAGAAGTGGACCATCTGGGAGAAAGCATCACCTAGCAGCCAACCAGAGGAAAAGCGAGAGGAACCAAAACACGAGGTTCTTCCTTAAGGCAAGGAGAAAAGACCACTGCAGACGAAGTGATAAGGAAACTGTGTTCTGTGCAGGAGGGAGAAGCTTGAGGCCCCTGGTAGGGGAAGCAGGAAAGCCGCATTTGGTTCCAACAACCTCTCAAAGATGAGCAACACCCTAAAGGGGTTGCATCCAGAGAAGCAGTAGCAAAAGGAAGCATGAGCTAGAGACCAGGAAGCTTGTATTAGCACCTTCCTGGGACAGAGAATGTCCCAGAAGGACAGAGGCAGTTGACCCCAGACTTAGGGCCAGAAGGTCAGGGTCCTGCTACCCCAGAGGGCCATTTATCATTTGTCAGGGGATTGGCATATATACATGTGTGTGCTGGGGTGGAAGAGGAGAAGTTGGGGCCTGCTGGCTCTGGACACTTCTAGGATTCAATGACCATGACATGGAAACTTGCTTGGCCTGCTCCATGAGGTGATCAGGCTGGCCTGCCTTTATGAAAGGCTAAAGGAAATTTGTTTAATACCTGGGAGGAAATAAGTCAAAGTGAGTTATCCGGAATTAATTTGCAACCTGGGGACTAGAGTGACACGGACAACAGGGGATGGTATCTGCCTCTGACGGGCTGAAGAATCCCCCAAAAGACACATCACCCAGGCCCTTCAGTTTTCTTTTCTTTTTTTTTCCAGCTTGATTGAGCTATAACTGACATACCCTTACATTTTCTTAACTGCCATAAGGGGGAGGAAAAGTCCTTGTGAAAAATAACTGATCTCTCTCAGTAAAGAATAAAAACCATATGAATTCATAGCCAGAATTCTAAATCAATGTATTGGAGATATATATATATATATATATATTCCATATACATTTATATGCAAATAAATACATACACATGCTATCATTTATCAAGTATTTATTGTTTAAGTGCTTTAAATATATTTTCTCATACAATCCTCATAGATATCTTTATTATCTCCATTTTATAATTGAGCAAACAAAGGCACAGAGAGTTAAGTAACTTGTCCAAGATCACTCCATAAGGGCAAAGCTGGGGTTGTACCCAATGATTCTGCCTCCAGAGCCCACATTCTTCACTGGGCAGCCCACTCTGAGCACAGATAGATTTAGAGAGGGAATCATTTGAGGCAAGTATCTAGAACCAAAGTAAACTAGGCCCGGAGGTCTTTGAGCAGTTTTAAGAGGAAATAGGCAAGCTGGCTCAACACTGATCTTTCATTACCAACCATTAATTGACCTCAGCATTTAGATTAAGAGGCAAGGTGAACTGGGAATTAGGTGAGTGGCTTCTAGTCCTGCCTGTGCTACTAACTGGCTGCCAGCCTTGGACCTTGGACCAACCAGTCAGTTGCCCTCCCTGAGACTCAGGATCCTCTTTTGCAAAGTAAAGGGAGTTTACAGGCAGAACTCAAAGGGCCCTTCCAACTCTCACGGTCCATGACTCTTTGATTATGTAAGCAGTGTCCTACCTCCTAGGATTGACACAGAGGGCACACATGAGTAATCCCCATGCTGAGTATCCTCTGTACCCTCCCCAAGTGCTTTCTGTACTCTTCTGTGCCCTGCCCTGTGCCCCAGGATGCTAGCCAGCACTGCTTGCTTCCCCAGGACTCCCCTGCCAACTGTCTTCTAGCTGGGTTTGACCATGAACAGGGGACAGGGAGCCCAAAAGAGAGAAGTATCTATGTTTGTTCTCACACATACACACACACACACACACCTTCCTGTGTGATCTGCGCTTCCTGTCTGTGTTGCAGTAGGGCTAGGTTCCTCTCCAGCCACAGCTCCTGTCGAGCTACCTCTGCCCTAGTCCTAGCTCTTTCTGGGCTCAGGAACATCATTGCCACATGGCACCCCTTTAGACCTAGGGGTGGTGATGGCTCCCTGCTATGTTAGTGCCCAGCTGCTTCCCTACTATTTGTTCATTCCCTTAACTGCCCATATCTCTTCCACGCAGTCCATTCATTCCACTCTGCATTGAAACCCTTGAACATGCCAGCTGTTTCCTGTAGGACCCTGGTGGGGAGGTGGCTTTCCTCCTTGTTATTGCTACCATGACACTGAAAATCTCTTCACCTGTCATGAACCAACACAGGAATCCCAGACCTTCGGCAGAGAATCTAGAAATAGGCACTTTCAGGATGAGGGAGCAGGATTCCCCAAATCTCCCATAGTGGTAGGAGCATCAATACCAAAGTCTATAAAAGCTCTCAGGCTCTCTTGAGAGAGGCAACATGAGTCAGAAAAACCCGAGTTTGGATCTTGGCTCTAACTCACTGGGTTTAAACCCTAGGTCAGCTACTACTGGCTGTGAGACCTTCCTGTGCTTTAGATTCCTCCCCTATAAATTGGGCATAATAGTTTCTGCCTCTCAGAGTTGCTGCAAGGATTGAAAAAGACAACCTATGTGAGAGCTGGCACCATGCCTGGCACATACCAGATGGATGCTCAGTAAATGTTCATTCTCTTCCTCTCTATTAGACAACTAGGAAGAGGAGAGGGGAGGCCATGAAAACAAGTAGGTGAGGGAAAGTGGCTTCTCCAGAAATACCATGCCACCTCCTTCAGTTCTCCAATGGAAGAGATCGGGGCTGGAATGGCAACGGACCAAGGAAGAAAAAAAAAGAACAACTCATCAGAAACCAGGCTTTAAAAAAAAAAAAAAAAAAGACAATGCTCAAACCCAACTGCAGCAAGCAATTAAGGAACAATAGCTAAATACTTTCTATAATTAGAGAGAGAAACCATCGCAAGTGATCAGAGCGCCTTTGTCTGCACTGACCCTCTGCACCCAAAGAAGGTCTTGGCTCACATGACATGGAGGCTGAGGATCTTTGTGTCTTTTTTAGTTTTCTTGAAAAATTAACTCTCACACCACCCTTCTGTAGCCAGGAAAGGACAGAGGCACTGAGCACCTGCTCCTCAGAAAAGAAGGGCAATTGGAACTGTGGCTGATAGGGTTAATTTGATCCTGAAAGAGGAAAGGGTCTTATAGCTTCCCTGAGAGCTGCTGACAGAAACTCTGGTCACTCTGCTGATGGGGCAAGTGGGGTGGGTTGGCATTTCTGTGGGAAGAGGAGGCACATGGGCTTTGCCATCCACCTATCGTGCCTCTTCTGCTAAAATCTGAGGAGGAGCAAATCCTCATCTTTAACAATAGATATTCTAGACAAAAGCAAAGGAGAGGATATTCCCACAAAGATTAGTGATAGAGAATTGCTCTCTTGGTTTCCCTAGAAGGACCAAGCCAGCTTCCTGGCCCTGAATCTCTGTGCCTGCCCAGGCACTGCTATTCTTCCAGGGCCCCCAGGCCTAAATTCAGGCCATCCTTTTCATTCTTCTCAGTTTGCGCATCACTAGCTAACTTAGCCTATTGACACCTCGTTCTATATACCCTTCCCATCTTTCTTTTCCTCCCCATTCCTATCACCACAAACATTCTCAAGCTCCCCATACATTCATGCCTAGACTTTTCCATAGACTTCCATCTACTCTCCCTTCCTCCAGAATCTACCCCTTCAAAGACATCCCACAAAGGACCAACCAAACTCTACATTCACAATGCCATTGTCTACCTGGGGACTTTCTAAGCTATGGTACAAGTGCCCCTGGTGGGACACTGGATCATTTTAGGTGGTGTGGTATGCACAGTTAGAGACCTGCCCAAGTCCCCTTTGCCAGCAGTACCCCCCATCACTCAGCTGCCCCATTCTCCAGAAAATTGACAGGACTGAAGGGAGCTTCATCAGGAAATGTCTGGACAGTCACACCCTCCCACATCCCACAACAGGCTTTCAGGAAGGTATTCTGTTCCTTGAACACTAGGATGCTACAAAACTGTTTCTTTGGGAGAACACCAGATCAGTGTTGGGAAATTGAGAGCACCTGCAACTCAGTTTCAGGAGAGGCCATGGAGACCTAGCTGTCTCCCTGACTGGAGGGAACAGTTACTGGGTATCTATAATGTTCCAGGTACTGAGCTACTATTAAGCACCAGACCTTGTTTTGAAGATATTGATACAAATAAGATGATACCCCTGCCCTGCTGAGAACTTTATAGCCTGGTGGTGGACACAGATAATTTTTTTAATTTTACAATGAATTCTTAAAGTGCTCTGTAGACTATGTCTAAAGTAATACTGGAGTTGGGGGCTGGAGGAAATCTCCTCTGTCCCTGAGCATAACAAAGTTCAGGATCCAGTAGCTGGGTTGCAGTGTGGACTCTCCCACTTGCTAGCTGAGAGACTCCAAGCAAGTCATAGATGGTGTCTGCTGGCATGCACACACACACACACAAAAGCAATTGATCAATTGATACGCTCTTTAGAAGTCTGGAAGGATATATATCGATGTAATGGACATTGTCTCTGGGTAAGAGGCTTGCAGGTGGTTTTTATTTTCTTCTGTTTGCTTTTCTATTATTTAAAAATTTTTCCCACAGAAGCCCTGATTGGGTAGTTAAGTTGGTTAGAGCATCATCTCAATATGCCAAGGTTGCAGGTTCAATCTCCAGTCAAGGCACATACAAGAAGCAACCAATGAATGCATAAATAAGTGAAACAACAAATCGATGCATCTCTCTCTTGCTCACTCACTAAAAGTCAATACATTTTAAAAATGTTTTCACAGAGAATAAAAATCCTTTTCAAATCAGAAAAAGAGAATCACTAAATTTGTTAAATGTGGTTTAATTATCAGAAGGATGCTCCAAGGTCCTGCCTCCCCTACTTTGTCTCTCTATATCTCTATCTGGCAATGTACTTCAAAGGGTAGTTGGCAGGACCACCTTCTTTTAAAATTACTTAGAAATCTTATTAAAATACAAATTCTATTTCCAGATTCAGACAGTCTGGAGGGGGAACTTGTCAAAATCCAGAAATCTGTATTTTGACAGGTTCCCTAAATGATTCTTTTCTGTACCATAAGCCAAGAACTACTGTTAAGGTGAGTGAAGCATTCTATTTACACTAATTTTCTAGATAGCGACGACTTGTCCACACATGTATACCTCTTTGAAAGTGTTACACATCTTTACAGTAAGTTTGCTGAATGGGTGGACATTCGTGTTGAGTTATATGGGACTATGTCCTTGTCTCTAAAGGGGTCTTGGGCTGTAACACTTTTATAGTTCTATTTTTTACTGCCATTCACCATCCAGTGTCTGTTATTCCTTTTATAAAACATCAGTTATTTGTTACCTCCTAGTACACAGATTGTCCTACTAAAAGAAAATGGGGCTACTTAGAGAAATGAGTCATTCCACATCTGAAGTTGGAAATGAATATGATGATCCTGGAATATCTTGTCATAACACAAAGCACAGAAGTTATCAAAGACTCCTGGGGTTGGGTCAAAAGGACTCAAAGTCAACACAAAGAGCCTCCCACTTGCTAAAAGTGGAACAATTCATCAATCAGCTAAAAATATCAATGGATTAAAGCACATCAGGTATGTTTAACTCTGGGTTTATAATGATACTCTGAAAAAATATTAAGTCACTTCTGAAGAATGCTAGGAAACCACCTAATTATTTTAAAAACTAATCATTAAAGAAAAAAAATCAGGCATTCATTCTCTATTGGTTGTCTGTTCCCAATGGTAATCAAATAGTTGATGAAAGGAGGATTCTCTCTTACAGAAGTATTCCAGCTCATAAATGGAAAAGGAATAATACAATATCACCAACTTGTAATTCCTAATGATTGATGGATGCAGCAGTGGTCATAACTGGCCACTATAACCATAACAAAGAGCACCAGACTTTGGAATCTTCTGGATAGAAGTAAACACCACCATCTCTGAAGTTGCTTTATCCCTTCCACACCCTACCTCAAAAACAAGCAAAACAAAACCCTTAATCTCATCAAGCCTTTAAATCTAATGAAGAGTTTACAGGAAATGGAGAACAATAAAAGCTCAGTAATAGACTTCTGGCCAAGATGGAGGTGTAGGTAGACTATGAAGGACAACAACAAATTTAAAAACAAAAAACAGCCAGAACTGACAGAAAACCGAACTATATGGAAGTCCTACAACCAAGGAACTAAAGAAAAAACACTCACCCACACTGGTAGGAGGGGCAGAGATGGGCAGCTGGGCAGAGAGGACTCGTGCCAAGGTGGTGGCTGGCAGACCAGGCGAGGCAGCAGATTGTGGATCGGGTGGTCCCACATTTGTGTGCAGATAAACCAGGAGGAACAACTGGGGAGCGAGATAGACCACACAGCCCAGGGTCTCAGCATGGGGGGAAATAAAGCCTCAAACCTCTGACTGAAAACACCTGTGGGGATGGAGGCGGCAGCAGTGGGAGAAACTCCCAGCCTCACAGGAGAGCTCATTGGAGAGACCCACAGGGTCCTAGAACATACACAAGCCCACCCACCTGGAAATCAGCACCAAAAGGGCCCAATTTGACTGTGGGCAGCGGGAGAAGTGACTAAAAACCAACAGGGAGCTGAGTAAGTGGCATTGTTCCCTCTCGGACCCTCCCCCACATACAGCGTCACTACAGACGTGGTTGCCCTGCCCTGGTGAACACCTAAGGCCCCGCCCCTTATTACGTAACAGGGGAGCCAAGACAAAAAAAAAAATGGCCCAAATGAAAGAACAGATCAAAGCTCCGGAAAAAAAATACTAAGTAACTAAGAGATAGCCAACCTATCAGATGCACAGTTCAAAACACTGGTAATCAGGATGCTCACAGAATTGGTAGACTATGGTCACAAATTAGATGAAAAAATGAAGGCTATGCTAAGTGAAATAAAGGAAAATGTTCAGGGAACCAACGGTGACAGGAAGGAAACCGGGATTCAAATCAACGGTGTGGACCAGAAGGAAGAAAGAAACATTCAACCAGAACACAATGAAGAAACAAGAATTCAAAAAAATGAGGAGAGACTTAGGAACCTCCAGGACGTCTTGAAACGTTCCAACATCCAAATCATAGGGGTACCAGAAGGAGAAGAGGAAGAGAAAGAAATTGAAAACTTATTTGAACAAATAATGAAGGAGAACTTCCCCAACCTGGCAAAGGAAATAGACTTCCAGGGAGTTCAGGAAGCTCAGAGTCCCAAAGAAGTTGGACCCAAGGAGCAGGAGAAAAGGAGACAGTTGCCTACAAAGGAGTGCCCATCAGACTGTCAGCTGATTTCTCAAAAGAAACCCTGCAGGCAAGAAGGGGCTGGAAAGAAGTATTCCAAGTCATGAAAGGCAAGACCTACATCCAAGATTACTCTATCCAGCAAAGCTATCATTTAGAATTGGAGGGCAGATAAAGTGCTTCCCAGATAAGGTCAAGTTAAAGGAGTTCATCATCACCGTGCCTTTATTATATGAAGTGTTAAAGGGACTTACCTAAGAAAAAAGATGATCAAAACTAAGAACAGTAAAATGACAACAAACTCACAACTATCAACACCTGAACCTAAAAAAAAAAAAACTAAGCCAACAACTGGAACAAGAACAGAATCACAGAAATGGAGATCACATGGAGGGTTATCAGTGGGGACTGGGAGTGGGAAAAATGGGGGAAAAGTTTCAGGGAATAAGAAGCATAAATTGTAGGTAGAAGATAGACAGGAGGAGGTTAAGCAGAGTATAGGAAATGTAGAAGCCAAAGAACTTATATATATGACCCATGGACATGAACTAAAGGGGGGGAAAGTGGGTGGGAGGGGGTGCACAGGGCAGAGGGGAATAAAGGGGGGTAAATGGGACAACTGTAGTAGCATAATCAATAAAATATGTTTAAAAAAAGAATTTACAGGAAATGACAGAGGACAACATCACAAAGATAAAATCAAGGCTACAGAAAACCCTATAGGCAAATGACCTAGTTTCTTCAATAAAATATTGCATGGAAAAAAATTAGATGGATGGAAACCTGTAGGTAAAAGAGAAATCAGACATGCCAATAAACCACAATGGGTAAAACTTATGTGGATCAAAAAGGAAAACCAAGAACACATAAACATGTATAAAAAAAACATAAAAACATTAAGACAATCAGGGAAATGCCAATACTGATTGGATATTGGATGATATTATGCTATTAAGGAATTAATTATTTTTAAATTTAGGTGTGATGATGGTACTGTGGTTGTGGCTTTTTTAAAAGGAGTCTTTATATTTTAGAGACACATGCTAACATTTTTACATCAAATGAGATATGACATTTGGGATTTCTTCCAGGGAAGGGAATATGAAAGGGTAAGATGGACAAGATTGGCTCTCTGTGGAAAATTGTTAAAGCCAGTGATGACTTCATCAGGTTCATTTTTCTATTCTCTCTACTTTTGGATACGTTTGAAATTTTCACAAATAAAATGTTCTGCAAACTCATGGTTAAAACTTGAAGATTTCAGAGAAGTAAAAGAAGAAAATGTAAATTACCCATAATCCCACCCTGCAGAGATAATCACTACCATCATCCCACAATATACCCTTCCAGCCTTTTAAATAATATGTATTAGAAATCCTGCTGTGCATACTGTTTTGTATTTGCTTTTCTCACTTAAGATAGTATATTTTCCTTGTCATTAAAAATTCTAAAACATTATTCTTAATAGTTGCATTAGTATTTTAGTTCCTTGCATATATATTTAATCAAAACTATTTTTGCTACTAAAAATTTTGCTGCTATGAGCATCCTTGAAAAGTTTTACTTTGGAATACTATATATTTTTTAAAAATAGAGTTATTAGTTAAAAGAATATAAGTATTTTCAGAATTAAAACATTTTAATACATAATTTCAAACTGCTCTGTAGAAAGGTTCTATTCATTTATGTTCCTACTAGTAGTGAGGCAGAATTCCCCTTTCCAAAACCTTACTCTTACTCTTTTTGGAAGCTTTTAATTTTCCCTACTTAATAAAGAATTCTAAGTCAATTGAAAAGTGTTGGAATCAGACAGACCTATCTCTGAATCCTGTTAGCTGTGTGACAGCATGAGAGTTACTTAACATCTCTGGGTCTAGGAAAAGAACAATATTGGGAGGTCATGCCCATTGAATAAGATAATAAATGTAGTGATATATATTATCTGTACATTTCATAGCACAGTGCCTGGCTTGGTAAATATTAGCTATAACTATCATCATTATCATTACTATTACATATTGCCTTCCAAAATAAAATTTACAGTTTTGGGGACAGCTGTTTTCCTTTTCACGAAGAGGCCTTTTTACTTGCTTCTGCGTCCCAGTCTGTTTTTAAGATCACTCAAGGATGCTTTTGGTTGCAAGTAACAGAAACACCAAGTCGAACTGATAGAGCTGCCGCTCTTGGAGGTAAAAGGAACTCAGAAGACATGGTCTGACTCTGTTCTCAGTAATTCCCTGGGCTCTGCTCTTCTCTGACTGTTGTTTTCAACCCCATACTCATGTCCCTAGAATAAGATAACTATCAACAGCAACCAAGTCTGCGTTCTTCTTCATTCACTTCCAAGTAGAAAAGAAAGAGTCCCTGCCCACCACCCTCCAATCAGATACTGAGATGTATACTGATTGGGAAAACTGTTTTGTTTCTTTGTTTGTTTGTTTGTTTGTTTGGTGGAAATTGATAAGCTGATTTTCAAAGTAAAGGGCCTAGACAAAACACATTATTGAACAAGGAGAACAGGGTAGGAAGAGTTGCTGTAGGAGTAACAGGATGAAGAAGCCCCAAACAGAGCTACACATGTAGATATTTGCTACATGAAACAGGTGGCCTGCAGATCAGTGAGAAAGGAACACACTTTTTAATGAACGGTGCTCATTAAATTGAGCATCCATCTAGGGAAAAATGAAATTGCACACCTATCTCACATCATACACAATAGTCAATTCCAGGTTAAATTGACCTAAACGTAAAAGGAAAACCTATAAAACTTTTTATAAGATAATACAGGAAAGCATATTCAAGACCTTGGAACTGGGAAGAATTTCTTAATCAAGAAACAAAAAGCACTAACCATAATAGAAAAAGATTCATATGTTTGCTTTCTTAAGAATTAAAATTTTCTGTTCATCAAAAGACACTTGCTGTAGAGAAAAGATTAGTTTCCAAACCACATGAGGAATTCTCACAAATCAACAAGAAAAGATCTAACCCAATAAGAAACAGACAAGAGACTTGAACAGGAACTTCACAAAAGATGAAATCAAAGGCACTCCCGTCATTAGTAAACAGGGAAATGCAAATTAAAATTGATGCCACCATTACATACCAGATGTAAAATTTTACAAGATGAGCCTATCAAGTATGGGGCTGGGACTATAAACTAGCAACTGCTCTGTTAAATGGCTTGGCTTTATCTGAAAACAGGAAGATCCGTATACCCTGTGACTCTGCAAGCCTTTCCCAGTGTTTAGAGAAACTGATGTAGAAATACTCAAAACAATATTATCTTTGAATAATCCCAAATTGGAAACACTTTCAATGTTCATCAATAGCATAATAGATAAAGTCTTGGACAAGTTAGCCATTACCCTCTATAATAAAAAGAAGTAAATAATAATATCTAATAGTTATAGGGTACTTTCTATGTGCTAAATACTATTCTAGGATTTTAAAAATATAAATAATCATTGCAAATACTAATATAGAATTTACCATGTACTGTACTAGGTACTGTTCATATATTTAGTCACTTTATCTTCACATTAACCTATAAAGACATACAATTATTACTCCTATTTTTCAAGTAAGAACTTGAGGTTAAGAAGTTAACTAATTTGCAAGATCATACAATTAGTTAGTTGTAAAGTTGGGAGCCTGCCTCCATTGAGCACAACCACTAGACATTACATATGGGTCTGAGACAGAATCTTAAGAAAAACTAGCAGGCAAAGAATTAGTAAGCAAAGGAAGGCTGAAGAATTAAAGAACATCAAAAGAAAAGGAAAAAAAACAGGGGGAGAGAGAGGCAAAAGTGCATGTGGTTTCCAGTCATCTCAGAAGGGAGCCGAGGAAACTTGGAGCAGAGATTTATTTTTAGTAAGAGCTTTATTGAGCTATATTTCACACACTAAAATCTACCCTTCTAAAGTGTACAATTTAGTGTTTTTTATTATATTCAAAGTTGTACAACCCAGTAATCACAACTAATTTTAAGACCTTTTCAACACTCCAAAAAGAAACCCATACTCGTTAGCAGCCACTGCTCTTTCCCAGCCCCCTCCCTGGCTCCCCACCCCGGGCCCAGTTCCAGGCAATCGCCAAGCTGCGTTCCGTATCCTTATGCCTCTATGGGTATGCCTACTGTAGACGTTTCACAGAAACGGAATCATAATATCTGGTCTTCTGTGACTAGCTTCTTTCACTTGGCATTTTCAAGTTTTTTGTATGTCATATCATGTTACAATACTTCATTTCTTCATATTGCCAAATAATATCCCATTGTATGGGTATACCATGTTTTGTTTACGCAGTCATCAGTTGATGAGGTCCTGGCTGGGTATTTCAGTTGGTTAGAGTGTTGTCCTCATACACCAAGGTTGTGGGTTCAATCGACCATCAGGCACACAGAAGAATCAACCAATGAATGCATAAATAAGTGGAACAACAAATTGACCTCTCTCTCTCTCTGTTGTCTCTCTCTCCACCCCCTTCCTTTCTCTCTCTCTCTAAAAAAAAATCAATAAATTTAAAAATGACAAAATCAGCTGATGAATATTTGGGTTGTTTCCACTTTTTGGCTATTATGAATAATGCTGCTATGAACATTGTATACAAGTTTTTGTGAACATGTTTTCATTTCTCTTGGGTATATACCTAGAAGTGGAACTTCAGGGTCATGTGGTAGCTCTATACTGAACATTTTGAGGAACTGTCAAAATGTTTTCCAAAGTGGCTGCACCATTTTACATTCCCACCAGCAATGTATGAAGGTCCCAATTTCCTTTCTCCCTCTCTCTCTCTCTCTCTTTCTCTCTCTCTCTCTCTCTCTCTCTCTCTCTCTCTCTCTCTATATATATATATATATATATATATATATATATATATACATATTATAGCCATCCTAGTGAGTATTGTATGGTATTTTATTATGGTTTGGAGCAGAGTTCTTGTCTGTACATTGACTTGACCTTGAACTCCACAAGGGAAATCTCCTCCATCCTCAGCCTTCACACAGCCTCTGCCAAATCTTTCAAACCCCTGGTAGGAATGGGCTCCTCCTGCCTATGAGCAAGGATAGGCTCAAGTTTTTCACTCTCACTTGACTTCAGTTCTTCACTTTCCGTTGACTGAACTGGCCAGTGCCTTGGGTGAATGGATGCTCTCAAAAAAAGAAAAAAAGTTCACAGGATCTACCCACTATGAAGATAGTTATTTTTCCTATGGGCAGAGTCTGGCCCTGCCCGTTCAGACAGGGCCCATTCTCAGGTTAAGAGCAGCTGATTCCTTCTCTCCACTTTTCCGGATTCCTCCCAGAGAAACACTCTCACCTCTGGAAGATTCTCTCATTGCCCTGGGAGGAATTTGATTTGCCTTCGTCAGGAACAGGGATTTGGGGTGGTTTGTTTTATACAGGGGTGTAATTCCGCCCACCACACAGACTCCGACTTCTGTCATTATAACACTAAAATATTCTCAGCCCGTCCTCTGAAGAAGAGCCCTACATTATTGTTGCTCTGTAACAGGGTAATGGGCACAAAGACTTTTCTTTTTTTTTTTTTTAAACAAAGACTTTTCTTTTAGGAGGCTGTATTGATGGGATTTTGAGGGGTGGTCTCCAAGGATACCCATGTGTCTGGTGAGTCAAGGAGAACCTAGGAATGTGAGTGCAGCCGGTATATGGAGCGAGGAGGATTCCATCATTGAAGGGATTCAGTCATCTTTTCTCTCCCAGGAATGAGAGAGTAAGAGACCACTGCCCTAGGAAGAAATCTGTGTAGGAAGGTCAAAGGCAGGTCAGTAGATCAGAGAAGAGACAGAAGTTACTACTGCTACCTCTGAGTCCTTTCCCATGCTGTCACATCTGTTTATACCGCTCCCCGACTCCACCCACCACCCAAACCTCTGCCCTGTCCTTCTGGCCTCACCTACTAATGGCACATGATCTTGGTCAGGAAGCATCCTCTGAAGCCCCAGGCCTGGCCAAGTGCCTCTCCCTGCTACTTCCAAAGCATCTTGGGCTTGCCTCCAGCATAGCACTTATCACATTCTGAGGTTATGTTTTTATACTAGGGGCTGCAAACTCAAATGCCTATGGAGGCCAAGAAGGTAAAAAAAAAATAAGTGAAGCAAATTGGACATGAGAATAATCCTGGCTTTTAAACAAAAACAAAAATGTCATCCATTTTTCTTAAGTCATGGGGTTCCCTTGACCTATCTTTTGTTTTCTTATGACAGCATCATAGGTACATGAAGCATTTTATTTCTATCATAAGAAAAACAGTGCAACTGCAACAATGAATGGCCACGGACTCCCTAGGGACAGAATGCAATAGGGAGTGGTGGGGACTGGGGCCCACATTACCACATGGCAAACCACATTCTGTGAGAATGGAGGCCCAGTGTTCCCAACTCTACTGGTTTTCAAAAGAAGCTGGAAATCTAGATTTTTATTAAAACTAAAATCTTTACATCTCCCAATTTTTAAATGTCTGCAACCAGGCCTGGATGTTTTTGTCCTTGCTAGTGGGGGCCACCCTGCTTTCCGGGAGAGGCGTGGAGCTGGTGCCTGTGGCCTCTGAGCAGGGATGAAATGCGCTCTCAGTGGAAGCAGGGGAGCCAAGCTGGAGCCCTGGCCAATGCAGCGGGAGCAGCTGGACTGACCATCGCTGCAGGATTTGCAGGCCATTAAGTTTTGCAAGCTGTGAAGCATATGGAGCCTCAAGTCACACAGTGTTGCAAAGTCTACCAAAATCTGTGAGACTTATGAAACATTTTTGCTAGTTCTTTGCTGCCTGCGTGTGCAGCCAGCGTGGAACTACACTTGAAAAGGGCCTTCAGTGGTGACTATTACAGAGGTGGCTATTACAAAATGACAAGGCAGGAAGCAGCATTAATACTAGCTATCAGCCCTCCTGCCAATAAAGGAAGAACCGGAGATGCTTATCGGTGAATTATGCTTTTAAATCACCCGTACAAGGGAGCATCTCCTTCGATAGCAGCCAAAATCAATGAAGCTGAAGATTTACTAGAACGTCAAGCTAAAAAAATGAAGTAAATGTGTGATGAATTTTAAGTTCTTATTTAGTGTATGTATATGAGTACCAGCTTTTTATAATAAAATGCCTCAAAGCTACTAATTCTAAAAATGATTGAGCACAAACTAAATCAAAGCCTTGGTATCAGTTTCCTGGTTAAGTTTGAGGATTTTAAATCAGATTATAGAGTACTTGGGGATTAATGCTCAATAATTATGGGTAAATTCATATACCATTTGAGTAGAAATTTTGCCCATTGCTCTTTTAGCAAATAACTTGGTACTTACTTCAAGGCAAAGTGAACATAGTCTCTGCTCTCAAGGAACCCCAATCTATTAGGGGACTGACAAACTGGTAACTAAACTACACGTTTAATTAATGTGTGTTTAAATAAATAAATAATAAACAAATATCTGCAACTAATTCAAAGTTTTCAAGCACGCACGGGGCAAACAGAACACTTCTGAAGGCCAGATTCAGCCCACAGACCCCAGATCTACCTAGTCCCTGGTCTTTGGGACTCGGGATGTACAGTATTTAACTCTGAGTCCCCCAAATTGGCACAGGGTCTAGTACAGAAAAAGCACTTGATACATTTTTGAAGATTAACAGCTGATTTATATTAGCACTTACTGTGCACCAAGCACTTAAGCACTTTACATGTAGTATCTCATGTTGTCATCACAGCCTTATGAAGTAGGAAGGCTTGCTGGAGGTTACAGGACTAAGAAGCCAGGGAAGCAGGTCTCAGGTCTGACTGCAAATTCATGTCTGACTTCAGATTTCTCAGAAAGATAGAATCTCGCACTTGACCCTCAGTAAGGAATAGTGGTTAAGATCATATTCTTTGGGTTTAAGTTCCAGACTAGTCACTTTCTATTTGTTGTCTTGGGATATTATATAATATCTCTAAGCCTGCATACTTCAATCTGTAAAATGGGGATAATAAGAGCTAACTATTCATCGGGCTATTGAAAGGGTTAAATGAGCAAATAGGCACAGAGGAGCTCATCAACAAACAGTAACTATTCTTATGGTCTCATTATTTTCCCCTTCAGGGTTAATAAATCATAGCCATCCACACCCACTGTGGCTCCTTTCTCCCCAATCAGGCATATTCTGGTGGAGTATCTTGTTACTAGAGAAGAGACAAGGGAGTCCTGTAAGGAGTCACTTCAGGTATCGGATGGCTGCCTGTGAGCCAGCGGCACACTTGACAGGATTGAAAATGCTCAAAACAAATGACAGGGCTCAGGGCAAGGGGCAAATTGTTCCCCTGCCAGACGGTTCCACAGAAAAAGGGACAGTTATCTTGGGTCTAAAGCTTCATCCCCACTGGAGCCTTCTGTTTCAAATCCCCTTAAGGTTGGAGCCAACGTTCAGAAAGAATAATTAAATCTGGAAAAAATGGGGTCAGTAGGTCTCAGAGTGCTTTCAAACGGGAAGTCTCAGAGCTGCAGGAGGGAAGTAGCTGACCCCAAAGCTGCTCTCCTAGCATCGACCCAAAGAATCGCTCAGCCCCGGGAAGAGGACGTAAGAGCACATCTCACCAAAAATAACATGACCCCGACTGTAAGTCATTACAGTCAAAAAATTGAATCTACTCATAAATTGACGTTTCAGAACATTTTTGGCTTGCTT
>VMDR010010299.1:0-31135 GCA_007922815.1 Macrotus californicus | reverse complement strand
AACAGATTCTTTTCCAACAATTAAAGTGCTGTTTCTCAAAGAAGCTGACCTTACAGGGTCTCAGTTTTCCCCGGTGTTTCTGAAAATTTGGCATTCAAATGTGACAAATCATGAGTGCAAGGTCAGATTTGAATACCATTGAAAACATCCCATTGGAGAGCCATCAAAACGTATAGGAATTACAGCTTCATGTGTGGCACGGAAAAGTGATGTTCCTTCTTGAACTAGGTCCTCCTATTCCTCCAAGCTTGCTGTTCTTTCTTTATAGTCCCTGCATAAAAATTACGATGGGTCAAATCAGGGAGACTTGTTAAAGCAATGATTTGAGATGCCTCTTTTGGAATTATGGTGAAAACTAATCTTTTCAGAAACAAAGTTTAAAAGCCTTTAGACATTTTCTTTTTTTAAAGCCTGGAAGTCATGGTCTTGAATGCTAGAAACAAATACTAAAACCAGTATGGCAACGGCAAAAACTGTCCCCTTAGAGAAAACAAGCAGCGACTTGACAGAGCCTCAGAATAACCATGACCAGCCTAACAGAGAAGATCTAAAGTGAAGAACGCCTGTCCCTTGGACTTGGAGAGTGGGACAAAAACACCTCCTGATGTGGTATCACCAGATCTTTGACACAATGAGAACACACTCATGCAGACAGGTCCCATTTTACTGTCCTTAACAAATGTGATGTTCCGCTCAGTGTTTCAACAAGGGAAGCACTCTACAAATCAGTTGTTAGGACTGTGTAGCATTTTGGCTTGGACAAAGAAATTTCTGATAAAGAAATTTCCATAGGTGTGAGTTAAGGGGAGAAACAACTGTTAATAATTTAAAGCCCAAGTTGAAGCCTCCTCTGTGGGAGCTCCTGTTGTTAGCTTTTGTTTGTCAGGCTAAGAACGCGTGTCCCTGCAGGAGTCAGAGTGCCACTGACGGGGCTTAACAAATACATTGACACTCTTACTTAGGCTTCACTAGTGTTAAAACAATATCGTTTGCCTAATACATAATGCATTTTATAGTGTTTAGATGAACCACATGCACTTTACACATTGTTATGGGCCAGACTCCACTAAATGACAAATGTAATCTTACTGCCATTTTGCTGCTCCATTGAATATGATACATATATGTTACACGTGTAAGTGAAGGGGTGTTAGGTTTCTATTTAAGGCGTTTTAAAAATACATTTTAACGGGCTTTGTGGGGAGATGTTCTGAGAGCGTTGTGGAAGTCATGTGTTTCTTGTCCTACCTATACTGACTAGTGGTGTAGCACCTTTTAAAGCCCACTGTGCGGAGTCCCAAGAATGTAATAACTAAAACAATGGCATTATGTCAGGGTGGTCACTGAATGAGTATTTCTGTTGCTTTTTGTATTCAGCATTTTGCTGAAGGCAACATGAGAATGGAAAAATGAATTTATATGCCAGGAAGGGGATTTTAAGTCATCTTTAAAAAGAATGTTCACAGTGAGTTCTATTAAAACTAACTTACCTGTCGTCGACGCATACTTGAGGGCTGGGAGTCTTGTGCCACCATTTCCTTCTGCTGCTCACCTGCTCTTTGTTGGAGAATCTTCCCTTGTGTAGTCCATGTAAGTGTGTGTGTGTGGGGGGTGGCTACAGAATGAAGAATGAAGTTTTTAAAGCTACAGTGCTTTTCTCAGTGGAAAGGTTAAAATAAAACTGTAATTGAACAACAATTTTAAAAAGAAAAAAAAGGAAAGGTTAAAGTAGGAAATAGCAAGATCATCTCAAGTGAGCAGCTTCTTGGTCAGGCCACTGGTCAGAACTAACCTGTCCAAACATACGTCCAACTCATTGCGCCCATTCTCTCTCTTTTGTGTTCACCAACTACATTATTTCTTTTTTTTTTAAGATTTTATTTATTTTTAGAGAGAGGGGAAGGGAAGGAGAAAGAGAGGGAGAGAAACATCAATGTGTGGTTGCCTCTTACACACCCCCATCTGGGGACCTGGCTGGCAACCCAGGCCTGTGCCCTGACTAGGAATCAAACTGGTGTTCCTTTGCTTCGCAGGCCCGTGCTCAATCCACTGAGCCACACCAGCCAGAGCATTTTTTCAATTTCTTTTATATTTGCATTAACTAGCATGTTCTTTGAGAAAGAAGTATCAATATATAAATTCATTTGGTGTGGTTTTAGGTGTTTTAATGAACTGAAAACATCTATGAGAGTTTATCCCACGGAGCATTTGGCTCTGTGGATGATGGAGCAGGAACACCGAGGCATGTCAGTGTGAGGAATGCCTGGGGACCCTGCACCTCGGGGGAGGTCTGCAGGCTGGACACAGAGGGCCCTAGACGACAGGGGCAGGTCAGGAGATGGGTGAGGGGAAGGGAGAGGAGAGAGCCACAAAGTGATGATTTGAAAATTTTGAACTGAGGAAACCGGAGAACATGTTCTTTCTGCTCTTCCCTTGCCCCTGCCCTCCAGGACCCTGCTCCTCCTTTCATGGCGCGCCTTCCCCTCCAGGGCCCTGACACTCTGGTAGTGCTGCGGGGCCTGTGGTTCAAGTATGGCAAGGGTTTGTAAGACTTGGTGGGCTAGCCTGGGGATGTGTAGTATGGTTTCCAGGAAGAATGGGTTCTAAATGTCAAACAATGTATTTACAAACAGATGCATATCACAATTTGTTCTGGGACTTTTATATACAGTACTTATATTTAGCTTAAAGGTCTAAATATAGATATATGTGTGCATATATAATATCTCTATGTATAATATATAGATGTATATACCTGTTATATTTATTTGTGTGTATGCACACAGGGGTGGGCAAAAGTAGATTTAAAGTTGTAATACAAATAAGTCATCCTATATTTAATAAATAATAATACAAGAATAAATTGTTTCGCATACTCACAACTATAAACCTGCTTTTGCCCACCCTTTTTATAGACAATGTAGGGATATACATGTGTAAATACAAACTTACTGTTGAATTTAATAGTTCTGAAATTATGCTTTTAATGGGCTTTTAATCTCATGGTTGCACATGTACGGGTAGGCGGGCAGCCCCTCATGATGTCAGGAAGAAAGACTCGATAGGGAGCAGACGCACCCGCGGCTGAGTGAGAAAGTATATCCTGGGAGTTGTAGTCCATTCTGCTCTGTGGAATGAAAGAAGGAAAGAGATTTAATTAAAGTTGTAGAAGATTACGTTTCCTAAGGAGTATTTTAATTAGCTTTCAAGGAGGAACAGGTGGCATAATTGAAAACTGGATGTTTTTCAACATCGGTTTTCCAGTGTTAGCTCTTTATGCTTCTCATAGCTTCTACAGCAGTTTCTCTTTTAAACTTTTCCCTTTATTTCTCCTTTGATTAATTAAGTTGATTTTATAACATATAAGTTGTTACTCTGGCTGATATTTCTGACTATGTAATAGAAATAACAGAGCCATATTATTTAACATATAAAATTTGTAAGACATATTCCAATACTGCATTTAATTTCCTCATACTGGGCTACATTAAGTATTTGAAGGAGATTAATTTACTTCCTGGCCAATTGATTATCTTTTTTTCTAATAGTTATGCAGCATAAAATGTAAGACATTGGTAATTAGAATTAGTAATTTATAAATTTGGGAACATTTTATTAAGTTGAATGCTTTGACGTGCCCGTATTACACTGCATTCATTCAGCACGCCCAGCCTACCCAGAGACGAAGCTGTAAGAACTGTGGTGGAGGAAGAGTCTGCAGCTGGAAGAGCAAACGCAGAACGAAGCCTGCTTTGACCATGATCTCAGTCGTGGCAGACGTCTCATTGGAGGGAACATCATACCATCATTTGTCCTTTACCTCTGAATCTCAGTATTGGTCGTAAATATTTATTACCTAAACCGTGTGTTTTTTCAGCAGCATAATTGGTGAACCCTTTGAAAGAGAATGTGTTTAGCAGTTTTACCTCAGGGGATGGAGGCACTCTCTATACTGACAATGTTTTGAATATAAAATTATAGTCTCATATATCCCCCTTCATGGTGCTGGGACCTTCTATTGAAATCATTCTGTTAGATAGCAAAGACAATCACAATGAAGGGAGAGGGTACTGTCATGGCTCACTTATTTTTCTCATAATTGTGGGAAGTACAGAAATTTTGAAACAATTTTAGAAACAGAATTTGGAGAACAGTTTGAAACATCTCAATTTCCAGGTCAGAAATCAATTTAAGAAAATGTGGTGTGCTGAAATTGCATGATAATGAACAAATTGCTTTGAGGCTGTGGCGTGTTGCTGGAAGTAGGATAAGAATTGATAGCTTCAGGGTTCTCATAACTCAGAAGGAACGCACCATGGTTTCTGCCAGTAAAGATGGAATCCTTTTAGGAGATCGTTGAGGCTACGCGTTGCTGTTCCTGTGCTACTGTCTTCTGGTCTTTCACATACCAATTTCCATCCCAGCCCTGTGGGCACCTCCAGCGAAGTCTTCAGTTTAACTCGGAAATCCCCAAGATGGTGTTTGTGACATGAGTGTGGTCAGTGTGTACCTATGTGCCTGATTTAATGCATTACCAAAGCATTTTACTTTGGTTGTTGAGGTGACTTTTGATACTAGCTGGTAGACCGCATTCTAACCCATATCTTAGAGGACGGGTTCCAAACCATGCCATCAAATTTATCTGTCATCAGAATGGGTGTGCATGTGCTGTGTATTCGTGTCCATCTCTGCCCACGTACACATAAGCTTATGCATACAGCATTCCATTCTGCCAAAGTACTAGGAAATACAAAGTGCCTTTCAGACCTGTTTGTACTGGTAATGGTTTTAGGGGATTGGGATTGATAGTAATACTCCACCTCTCTTCTGGAAGCCTATCTTATTTAAAGCAAACATGGAACGGAATACTGTAACCTTTACCCTCCCCCTCCTTAAACTTAGACTGTAGAACCCTTCTGAGAGAGACATGGAAAAAGACATGGGGGGGGGGGCAGAGAGAGAGAGAGGCAGATGGACAAATAGACAAAGTGAACTGAATATGAAGAAATGGAGTGTGGCTTCTTCCATTTCATATTATATCAAAAGAGATTTTTTATTCTTCTGTTTAAAGAGAAAAAGCACATATTAAAAGAAACATCAGTTTGATGGGGTGTATATTAACTTCTGGGAGGTTCCATTTTGAAAAGGGCAAATAGCTGATGCTAACTTGAGTGAGAACAGTTAATCCAGGACCCTGGGTCATCGGGCAGTCAGGGTAGGGGAGAGCATGGGTATGAAATGAAGACTGAATTTGATTCATTCTGGTTTATTCTTTCTCCCCTGTCCATGAGCCTTACAAAGGAAGCTACTTTCTGGATGTTTAATGAATTCAAAACTTAAAAAAAAAACTCTACCATTTAAAATTCCCATTTAAATTGTTGCCCGTGCTTTATTTTCACACTCTCACTGCTAGGACTCCAAGTTGTCACACAGAGAAGCTGTCAGTGGAGACAGCAAGAAAGGGACACAGTGGCCTGCAGGCTGGCACACCCACAAAGAACGTGGCGACCAGCAGAGGCGCAGATCCAAGAGGCCCTGAGACCCCCGATCAAAAGAACTGCCTCCTCCGCCCCCTCCCTCTGAATCATCCATCTTCGAACTAAATAAATGGGTTGTTCACTTCCCAAATGTGTCCCCAGTGCTTCTGGTGCCAGAGTCTGCTAATAATTTAGGGAGGGTTACGGTGTGTCACAGGGAAGTCAGACATGCTGGAATAAGAGTTGTAGTTGACTTCCCACCTCAGTTTCTCTGGTTTCCAAGAACAGATCTGGCTATTGCATCTTGATTGTTGGGAGTTTGTGTTTAGAAATTAGAAGATAGAACTTGAAAATTAGTTTTATGCTGTAAATCTTTCATTTTATGTTAAAAAGCAATATTCTTTATGTCTATATTATGCACATGAGCCATTTAAAAAATGCCATTCATTAATGCCTTTGTTCATTATCGCCCTTCGAAACAAAATGAAACTTCTTAATTTCCCCAATATGCATTTTATTCATTTGTTTCATCGAAACATTCTATTATACAAACATATCTTTGGGGCCTAGTGTGTGCCAAGCACCCAATAATTTTTTTGAACAAAAACTAAAATAAAATTATGTTAATGTCTGGCAATAAGTTGTAATGGGGTTGATAAATAAAAAAAGTTAACAAATTCAATGTAATAGTAAGTAAGCTTCTTAAGGTAGGTTCAGGAAGTAGCAGGAAGGGAATATAGGTAAAGGAGCATCTCTCAACCCTAGGGGACTCTGCAACTGCTTCAGAGAGGAGGCAGTGCTTAAAGATTTGGGAAGTGAGCTCAATACACAGTTTCATGGAGATTGATATGCCAGGCAGCAGAGCTAAAACACAAAGGTATTAGGCAGAATGCCACTTCACAAGCACCTGGAGGTAGTTGCTCTGGTGGGTGTACAGGTCTCGGTGGAGCAGAATGATTTAGAGAGACAGGGCTGAAGTCCTGTTTCTAATGCTCTGAGTTTTGGAGTTCATCCTGGCAGCAGGGGGGACATTACAGTATACCATGTATGGTAGTGATGATTTGATGTGTTTTTTTACCAAAAAAAAAAAAAATCCTGTAGCTTTACTGTGTGGGATGGACTGGAGTAGGGATGCTATAAATAGATGTTAGAAGCTTCTATAATTGTCCAGAGTGTAGAAGAAGAGGGGCTGAACCAGGATGGGCACAGTAGGGATGAAAAGAGGTGATGGACACAAGGTCTAAGATGCTGAAGGTGATAGGAGATGATGGATGTAATAGCGTAGTTTTTGGAATGTCAGTGGTGATACTAGCGGAGTTATGGGGCTTTGTTGCTTGTTGGATGGGAATTGGAGGTAGTAAGCACAGTGGAAACAACCAGAGTTACTGGGACTTTTTGGTCATAAACCTGGTGAAGGGGGATAACATAAAACAGTGCAGGAAGATGCAGATTTGGGAGGGACAGAGTGCAGTTTCCATGTCAGAAAATGTTGACTTTGAAGCACATTCATTGGTTAATGTGTCTGTAATATGATTTAGACATACATATGGGTCTGGAGCAAAGTAAGCCTGGAACAAGGCTAGAGGTAAAAAGGACAAAACTGAAGCTGTTCTACTTTGGGCACCTCATGAGAGGGCAGGGTTCTTTGGAAAAGACAATAATGCTGGAAAAAATAGAAGGTAGCAGGTAAAGAGGAAAACCAAGTATGAGATGGGCTGACTCTGTAAGGGAGTCCATAGGCCTGAGTCTACAGGAGCAGAGCAGAGTTGTTGAGGATGGTGTGGACATCACTCATTCATAGGGTTACCCGAGGTCGAAGCCAACTCAGCATCAGTAACACAGAACACTAGTTAACATCTGTAAACATTGTGTACAAGGCATATCCTAAAGCCTTTGCATTTCGACTTTAACATCCCATGAACTAGGCACAAATATTGTCACCCTTTACCCTGGGTAATGAGGAAACTGAGGCCTCGATGGTAACATGCTCAAGGTCACACAGAATTGAGGAATTGTCCACTGGAATTCAAACCCAGAATAAAACAAGTGTAGAACACAAGCACTTAAGCTGTACCTTGTACGGCCTCCAGTGAGGCCTCAGTGTCTAGGATGTCCGTGTGATGCTATCTCGGCTAGTGCTTAACACAAAGAAAGCTGATGCTGATATGTGTTTACTGATCATAGGAGAGGAAACCTAAAAAGAAAAACAATGAGTGTACATTGATTATTTTGGTTGTAATTTATAAGGCCCTCCCAGTACATCGGAGATTAAGTACTTCTTGACAACCTCCGGATTTATAGTATAGTTCAAAGTTGGGGGACCTCGGCTAGTTTAGTGAAGGAAGCAAAGAAATCTTGGAAAATAGTGAAGTATAGCTCATTTTGAAAAATACCGTGACCTTGTGAAATGAGAAGCATTTTCTTCATTTCTAAATGTACCTTAATCATAATGTAGCTCGGGGGAGCCAAACATTTTATATATTTTAACAACCTAAGTGATTTTATAAAAGTGCTGTTAGAAGGATTTATTTTAATTGGACATTAAGACATGCTAGCATTAAATCATGGCTAGTTCTTTGCTTAGAGCTCTATCTCAGGTCAGCTTTCGTAAGTAAAGTAGCAGAACTAATTTTTTTTTCACCACAATAATCCTCAGTGTCAGAGTTTTACTTATTTTTACTTGTATTAACTTCAGGCTTCTTAAATGCTTGACTGCACACTCAAAATATGTTTAGGATGTGTGTGTGTGTGTGTGGCGTGTAATGCAACTCTCATTTCTTACTCATCACAGTTTTACTCTGTATTAACTCCAGCAGTGTGCCATACTAAAAGGAACAATTTTACCCTGTGACAGTAGGTCCCCTTGGTGGGGTGTTGGTAACTGTTAAGCATCTTACGATGCACAAGAAAGACAGCCCCCGCTATAAAAAGTGGTGCAGACCAAAATGTCACGAGTGCTGAGGTTGAGAAAACCCTATTTGAGTGAAAAGCTATGCCAATTAAGCACACATGACCAGAGATATTTTCCTTAGTAGCTAAGTATAAAATACTGATGTTGCTTTGGCATTCAGGAGGAGACAGGTAATGGGTGTGATGGCCAAGCAAGCAGAGAGCTGAAACAGTGGGGAAAGGCATGGAGTGCACGAAGGAGAGTAACAGTGGAAGGCAAGGAAGAGGCAAAGCGACCAGGTAAGGGTTCCTCCAGTGCGCATCGCCCAGGAAACAAAAGTGAGCATGAAGAAGTGATGTGTGTAAGGTCCGTACTTTCCTTTATGTTAAGAAAAGCCTATTTCATTACTACTGTTGTTATTAATAATTTGTAGAGCATGAGAAGTGTGTTAAGTGCAGTGTAGAACATAGAATCAGTCACCACCCAGAGGGCTGTGAGCTTGTAATTAGGCCGACGGAGCAGGCTCAAGCTCGGGATGGGAAAGAGGCTGATAATGGGAACGCAATGTCACAACTGCTCCAAACCTCATTCCGTGTGCTTCTTACTTATGTTTCAGTTAAACTTCAAGAGAAAAATACGGGCAGCTACTCTGTACCATAGAGAAAAAGACTTTGAGAAATGACATGATAACTACCAAAGAGCAGAACTCAGATGTTAGCTAATATGAATTAGCTTGAATTAGCCATCATGAGATGAGATGTATGAAGAAATCTTAAAAGGAAGTAAAGATCAAGTGCTCTTTAAAAATACCTAGTTCACATGTTTGATAAATTCATGGTAATACAGGAAACAGCTGGGAGTTTCTGATTCTTTTCCATATGAATTTTTAAATGACATTTATTTGCTATATCTATTGTCTTTAATTGGCATAATTACAACCGAAAGATTAAGAGAATTAAGGCCTGTGAAAATATACATGAACACACAATTTAAAAATTTAAGTGTTGGAAAACAAAGGTTTTCATTTTCCTTGCTAACTGTGGATATCATAATTGAGTCTTCACTAAAAATTTCATAATCAGTTTGCATTTTAAGGTGTGAAGGGAGACCCAAAACCCCCATAATTTATTTATAAAAAAATGTGTATTTATTCTTATGTGTTTAAACTTCAGTCACCTTCGAAGTACTCTCCATTTGATGCGTTACAACTATTGAGATGTTTTTTCCACTGCTCAAAGCAGTTTTTTAAAAGACTCTATTTATTTATTCATTTATTCATTCATTCATTCATTTATTTATTTATTTATTTATTTATTTATTTATTTATTTATTTTTAGAGACAGGGAAGGGAGGGAGAGGAGAGAAACATCAACCTGTTGCCCCTCACATGCCCCCAGCTGGGGACCTGATCTGTAACTCAGACATGTGCCCTGACCAGGAATTAAACCTGTGATCTTTTGGTTCACAGGTCAGTGCTCAATCCACTAAGCCGCACCAGCCCGGGCCCAAAACAACTTTTGAACTTGTAGATTTCCATGTCTTTTAAAGCTTCTGCTGCTTTTTGTTTCACTTCTTCCACATTGGCAAAATGTTTCCCTTGGAGGACTTTTTTGATCTGAGGAAACAAAAGAAAGTTGCTTGAGGCGAGATAGGGCACTAAGGAAGGTGGGGTGTGGGGATGATGCTGTTTTTGCTCAAAAACTGCTGAAAACTCATCCCAATAAGGGCAGGTGCGCTTGTAAATCACCCATCATCATGAAATGGGCAAATGTGTTGTCTTCAAAAAAAAATTAACTGAAGTTGCACACAGCCTCTCACAGCACCAGTTGGTACACTGATACAGATGGGTTCCTAGAACACTCACCTTGTGGGAGAAGTCTGCACTACCAGGGGCCTCCCTCCAGAAGGTAATTCCAGGTTATTTTTTAGGTCCCCCCTTGTATTTATCTGAAAAGGATCTCTAATGGCAAGAAAGCACAGCTAAATTTGTGTTATAAGACACTCCAGCATGTCGTTGTCAGTAAGGGTGGGTTCCTGTCACACCCTAATACGCTTGAAAGGATTACAATTTCAGACAAAGTTGGAGAGTTGGAGTGAAAATTCCAGTTCATATGCTTTGAAACTAATATATTTAGTTTCTTTGGCGGGGGATTAATGTCCAATTTAGATAACGTTTTTCCCTTTAATTTTGCCTTTGGTATCCAATGATGAAAACCGTTTCCATAAACTACTTGAAGTTCATTCTGTTTAATTAGAGAGCTTCTGCCCCGGTAAAATTTTCAAGGCTCTGAAGAAATGGACATAGAAGATCTAGCAGTAACTTAAATCAAAAAGGTTATATTAAAGATTTCTTTAGTGTTAGATTGACTAAATTGTCGTGAACAAGACCTTTCAACGTGCAAAATGTTACAACATATGTAGATTATTTAAGATAAGTTTGAGGAGAATGCTGTTGAATGATAATTTAGTTCACACGAAATTTGTAAGATTTTCGTCCCCTTGAGTGTTTAGGAATTTGTTGGGTGTTTGCCTCCCTGTATGATTGTTTAAATGGCACTTTGAGTAATGCATGTTTGCCAGTGTTAGACCAGCCTTTCTGAAATTGTCCCTGCATGTTTCCAAAGGCTCTGGAACAGATAGTGCTAGGAACTGTTGAAAGAGAAACTGAGGCATATTAAAAATTTTAGGAATTTTTTTGTGAGCAAGCATCTATTTGAATTGTGCATTGCTAAACAGGAAATGGTTAGTTAGGAGCATTCTAACTAACAGAAGACAGGGAAAAGAATTATATAAAGTGTGGAAGCAAAGAAAGGAAACCATTTTATTGGCTAGAGCTTAACCTTGGATAGCTGCTTATGATTGGTTGTCCTTAGCATTTTGATTTTGTAACCTTGCGGCATTCACAGGCAGAGGTTTTGGTTTGCCCAGGTAGGCTGCAATGGCATTAGAGCCCCCTCAGTCTGATGCTCTTTGTTCGTTTAACTTAAAAACTGAGTACTCGGTAGATACAGGTGTTTTTTCACAAGGAACCCACAAAAACGATTTGTGGAGTATTTTATAAAAGTTGTAAGCTTCTAGCTTTTGAATGAAATGGTCTCTTCCAGCAGTAGGTGGGTAGAAAATAACTTTTGGAGATTCTTCTTTAGATATGCGACCCTTTAAATTAAATATAATATTTTAGATGACTGTAATTGAGCACATATCCATATTCAATATGGATATTTTGAAAACTCCTGTACACAAAATATTTGGCTAGGTATTTTTTAAAAACTAGACTTTAGAATATATTGTTATGATTTTTCTGGATCCATGTTATAAACAGTTTTGATGTTTATATGTTCTGTATATTGGGCAAGTGATCATTCCCTTTACTGCCTTTAATTTAGATGTGTGTTCGCTACTACTATTGCCCTTCACCTTCTCAGAAATACCTTTTCTAGTCTTGCTCATTACTATGCCTTTCACTTTCCTTTTCCTGTAGTAGCATTTTAAATTCCTTTAGTGAATATCATTTCAGTGATATTAGCCTGCATATCTTGTAATGAAATTAGAAGCACTGTATCATTTTTCCTACAAAATTAAGTAGTTCAGATTTGGGATTATTCATTTAGACTATTTTCCATTTTGTCCTTATTTTATTTTTTGGTTGTTTTTTAAACATGATACTTTCCAAACACTTCTGCATAGTTAGTTAGAATTGGAGTAAGAATTGCCTGCATTGCCACAATGTTAAAAAAACCGACACCCCCCCATACATGCGTGTACACACATGCACAGGCTGTGTTTGTCCTCACACAAGAAGTTTTTGCCTTGGCTCCTCGCCACCCACTTCCCTTCAATCTGTCTTCCTCCAGAGAAACTCAGCTGAGCCGTATTCTCAGTTATATCGGTTGTACCGGTTGTCTCCTAACTACGGAAACATGGTCCTTTCCAGGCCTCCTTCCCTGAAACCCCTCTGCCCCTGTGCATTACGCACAGACCCGGAACCTCACCTTCAATTTCCGCTCTGCGGTGCCTTGACAGATGATCTATTGCCTTCCTGCCGTCATGGCACTGAATCTATCTTTTAAAAAAATACGTATTTTATTCCTTCTCTCTGTGCCCAAACAAGTGGATTAGAGAAGAATAGCATGGGTTCAAAGAGTGACCCTCTCCTTTGCTAGCTAGATGAGGGATTTTGGATAATTTATTCACAGATCTTGTTTAATAAACTGAAAAAAAATAAGAAAACACTGACACCTACCTATGTGACCCTCCTCTTCAGTGATCTGGACTTACTTGGCACAAGCAAGCAAGAGAGGAGAGAGGAGGAAGGAAGTCATCCCACAGGGACTTTCTGAGCTCCTGTTTGATTCGCTCTGCCTTCCCTCACCTCCTGCACCTGCAGACTGCTTTGTCCACGGCTCTACCTTCATGAGCTAGCCATTGTCCACCACCGTTAGGACTTCTTTAACCTGGCATTTTAGATGGTCCATACTTACTTTCCCAGTTTGTAATTTTTTTGTCTCTTAAACAAACCTGTTGCTCTAGCCACACTCTTCAGATTTACTCTGCCCTAAAGGGGCCCTTCCGATGTACGTGCTCCCTAAGTTGGGGTTCCTGCTACTTGTCCTAGAGATGACTTGGGCAGCCAACTGCCCATGTCAGCCAACCTTCATGTCTCTTCCCATGGGAGAACAGAAAATACTAGGGGTCTCATTTCTTCTACACCCTCTGAACTCGAGGGGTAGGGTTTTCCACATCTGTCTCCCAGGCACACTTCACCACAATGCACTTCCGTCTTGCTAGTTAGTATACCTCGCTAGTCTTCCCTCCTTAGAAATCTCTAGAGAAGAAGTGACCACCAGTCTCCCTGCGCAGGTCCGCCCCAGCCTTCAGGAGACGTATGCTAGGGAACTTATGGTGATGGGGGGGATACAATGGACCAGGTCCTATTGGGTTGGCCAAAATGCCTGTATGGTTTTTGCCATGAAATAAAAGACACATTTTTCATTTTCACCAATAACTTTATCGATTTGGATATTTTGAGTATGTTGTCTGTCTCCCACGTAGTATAACGTCAATTGTTCTCAATTTGATCTCTATCAACTTCAACTGCTCTATTCAACCGTAGAGCATCGTCCAACAAGAAATCTCTAGCACGAAACTTCACAAACCGCTTTTGATACGTCCAATCAGTCACAGCACCTTCTCCATACACTACACAAATCTTTTTTGGGTTTCAGTTGTGTTTTTACTTTTTGTGAAGTAATGAAGCATTACTATATGCTGAAAGTGGTGTATATTTTCTTCCATCTTCAATATTAAAATGACTACACAAAAATTCACCATTTTTGGTAAGTTTTTAAAAATGCACGCTGATATGACAGTTGCTACAATATAATCTAACAAAATTGTTTCAGATGAAGCTAAAGACAATTAAGCACTGCTAGAGCCATCTTAGGGGAGAGAAAAAATGAATGAACTCTTTGGCCAACCCAATGTATTTGTGGTCATCCTGGAAGCTGTCCCTGAACTTCACCCCACTGTATTTTGGCGGTGGCACCAGAGTGGGGCTCTGGGCGTCCAACTCAGGGATGAGTCAGGTCTCTCTGCCTGCAGGCGTTCCTACTCTTCCGAGTGCTACTTTGAAATCTTACCGTTCCCTCCCCTCTTCCATAGAGAGCAGAGAGAACAGGCTCGTACTGTCAACACTGAACTCCCCACCGAGCTCATCACTGCTCCTCTGGGAGCCTCTCCTAACAGCAGCTGCGGAAGGGGTTGCCAGGTCCTGGTGGGTGCTGGAGTAAGCCCTGCTGTGGCGTTTTCCAGTCCCAGATGCAGACACATTTTGTTTCCACATGTCGCTGGCTTGCTCACTGTGACCTGTGTCTCATGTCTGGGATACTTTATATTATTTGTTCTCAGTTTCAGATTTTAGACGTAATTATGAGACTGTGAAAATCCCACTTGGAATTTTGATATAGTCAAGTTGTGATTTTGATTGAGAGTTGATATGAATCACTTGACACAATGCAGGCACATTGAAAGTTATTAAATAGTTTGCCTTATATTATTATTTGCGTGATTGTGTAATTGCTTACACGTATCTTACTATATCTTTACATAACTGACTTTTTAAACATGTAAAGTCCAGAGTGTATGTTTTGATGCAGTCTCTAAGTATTAGTTATGATGGAAAGCCATATATTATTTTATTCTACATAAAGTTGTGTTTTTTGAAATGCTATGAAAAACAATTTGGCTTAATCTTGTAGTTTCCTTAAAAGGAAAGCACACGGGAAACCACGGCAAACATACATGTCTCCATATTTACCTGCATGTAATCAGAATGAAACCTGTCTAGTTCGGCCTGGTTTGCAAGTTGGATACTCACCTAATTTTTTTAGTAATAGAGCCCTTTTAAGTGAGAAGAGTAAGTGTTATCTTAAAGAAGACGTTTTACTACAAGTAACAAAGCAACACTTGGCTTTGTTCAGACTCAGTTCTTCATCGGTAGTGATGACCCTGAGTAAACTAGTGGTGAAAGGGTCGATTAGAACGAGCATTTCTTTCCAAGACGGTATATTATATCTTTGCTTTAGCAACACTAAACTGGTGTTTTTAGCAACACCAGTGGGCATCTCATCACTTATAAAAATTCAAATAAAGGTAATCAACTTAGCCTTGAGATTCTTGTTGTTTTCTGATTAGTGTTCTAAATGTGCTCTTCACTTATGTCTTGAAACTCCATTGATGAGACGTGATGCTGTGGCTTGTAAAGGACTGAACTGCAGCCAGGGGTGTCCAGCCTCTTGGTGTCTCTAGCCCATGCTGGAAGAAGAGTTGTCTTGGGCCACCCATTAAATACATTGTGACGTATAATCACAAAAACATCTTGTACTGTTTTAAGTAGATTTACAATTTTGTGTTGGGCCGCATTCACAGCCATCCTGGGACACATGCAGCCCGAGGGCCACAGGTTGGACACCCCTGAAAACAATATGGAAAAAATTGGATTGTCCATTTTTCCATAAGACCTGTCCTACCAACCCCCATTACTTTTCAACCCCCATATAATGAGGAACGTTGTTATAGATAATGTGTGGTTTGGGTGGACAATAAAAATTAGAATTTTTTTGCCCTGGCTGGTGTGGCTCAGTGGAATGAGCGCTGACCTGTGAACTAAAGGGTCGTCATTTCGATTCCCAGTCAGGGCACATGCCTGAGTTGCTGGCCAGGTCCTCCTACCCCTGGTAGGGGGCGCACCAGAGGCAACCACACATTGATGTTTCTCTCCCTCTCTTTCTGCCTCTCTTCCCCTCTCTCTAAACATAAAAAAAAACATCTTTTTAAAAAGTCGGACTTTTCATAGCATAGCAGTTTGAGAAGGTGGACAACATAGATGGCCAGAATGACTTGCTTTGTTAAATCCAGTGGGCAGAACGTCCATTCCGCAGGGGGACTATGTGGCCTGATTGATGTCTTTAGAGCAGAATGTACAGCATATTCAGTATTTTGGAAACTACTGAGATTTAGAAATGATAGATGTTACTTTGTGTATTGTACAGTGTTGCCCTCTTTTTTCGTAAATTTGTCACCTAGAAATTTGCAGATATATTGGCTAAAGGGATGCATGCATTTTCCCTTCCACCTGTCTTAGAACATTTTTATAGGTATTTTTGCACGAGGCAGTTTCTGTATAGGGAGAACATTTGGCTTTACTTGTACTGCTAGAATTTTATGTGACAGTGACAAGTGTAGGGCTTTGTGAGGAAGCCACATCAAGTCCTTAAAGACTATGACCTTCATTTAAAAAATTTCTTTGTTCCCCCGTCTCATGTAAGATTTGTGTGGTTTATCCCTGGTAAACCACAGGAGTGGAAAGTGCAGTAAGGAAATCTCTTGCTCTCCTTCTGCACAAAGCGTTTAATTTCGTTCTGCATTGAGTGTTGACCTAGCACTTAAAATCTTTGAAGTGAATCCTAATCAGCCTTTGAGTTGTAGGTTCTAGGATGTTTAATGATTTGCTCATATGTTGACACTTTCCTAGAACAGAGAGCAAAACACTTCTATTTCCAATATCGGATTTTCAGCTGAGGCCTCAAGTATAAGAAATATGGATGAAAAATATTAGAATAAAATACTATAAATGCTGATAGTTTTAATTATGAAGTGTAATTCGTTTAGGAAAAAAGTACAGCTATAAAATGTCTGAGTTATTGTGCAGTAATAATTAGGGGGAAATAGTTATTCAGTTCTTTAGTTAACGGGCTTTATTTTAATGGAACACTTTGAATGAACAAATATACCCATACATTTTTTGTGACAGTAATAACCGCAGTGTATCTTATCAGATAATTAACTTCCACAAACATAATAACAAGTCTACAGAGCGGCAGTGACACCATTACAATGACGTATTTCTGTGGACGTTGAAATCTTAAGAGGAGAATACGGCTGCTTAAATTCAAGCTGCTTCCTTCCTGCATAGGGGCTGCCAGTCGCATTACGATGGGCAATGTGGACAGACACTGCTGCGGAGAGACAGACAAGGAGGCGAGAGCGAATACCGGAATAGACAATAGGAAAAATGTGCAGACAGATTTAGAAGTAAGCACGTGCAGCCATCCTGGAAGGTAACACAACGGCCCTGTTAGATGGGTAGAATGAGTGTGTAACAATATCTCCATTGATCTTTAATTAGGATACGTGACTTAACAGTTCAGCTTTCTTTCTAATTCAGGAAAGCTATATACTCTTCTCAGTAGCTCTCAGAGGATAAACTCCTGAGAAGCAGAAGCTGCCCTTTGTTTCTCTTTTCTCTTTTGAAGTAATTTTATTGAAAGCTAACTCCATATTAGACAGTTCTATTTGGACACCATGCAGCCCACCGGTGACGTGCAGCCAGTCCCAGAGAGAGGAAGGGAAGCTGGAAGCAGTTTACTGCAAGAGGATTAAAGCCTGCTGCATCTTGGTGAGGCATAATAGCGGGCTTAACATTTATTTCTGTTCTTGATAGTAATAGGACACATTTCAAATAAACAAACCAAAATCTACCGACAATTTAAAACTGCTTGGAGAATAACTGGACCTTGAATAAAGAAATAAAGAAAAATCCAAATTCAATTAGTTTTTGAGGATAAGCAAACCCTTTTTTTTCCCTTGCTTTACTCTAGCTGCTATAGTCTGACAAAATTTAGGTGCATTTTGATAGATTTTAGTGTTCTGCTAAGAAAGCATGAAGTATTTTGTATTCTACCTAATCATTCAATTCAGTTGTGTTCAATGGGTGAAAATTGCCCAGACGGTGCCTATTGAATTATGTCTTTGAAGTTCCATTATTGTTAGAAGTAGTGCATTTAGTTTTCCCCTCATTAAGCTGAAATGCACCTTTTTTGAGCTATAACCATGGGTCACAAGAGATTTAATTTAGAATACAGTGAAAACCTGTGAGAAATATAAATATTTATATTTATATATTAATATGAGTAGGGGAATATTTCAAAGTGGTTTCTAATTGTATACCAGCATACTGTGGTGTGGGGTACGTACAATGCAAGTCTCAATGATATTTCAGGAAACATACATTTAGGAGGATTGTAGACTGTTAACACTAGGGCTATCCTGAAGTATAAGACCCAGTGATTTTTGCCCACCAGGGACATACACATTGATTGGCAGGTATGGCTTTCATGCTGCTCGGCTGGTCTTGCAGGTATGAGGCACAAGCACTATAAAGAGGTGTATTTTCCCCTGCTGCTTGGTGAGCTGTTTGAGGTCAGGGACAGTACCTGCCTCCTATTTGTACGCAGAGTGCTTAACACTGTGACTTGTCTCCCACGAAGAAAAGGTGGGCAGCACTGACAACCGTGTGTCTGTAAGAAGAGCCTCATTCACCGAGAACATGTTGAACCATGATAAGCGTGGGTAGTACGGTTCAGAAGAGTCGATGGGTGCACACCGTGGGAACAAGACATGGGAAGGAATGCAATGTGGGGGGTCACTTTTTTAGGATTATTAAGACAAGCTTCGGATGTGGATGTGCATCTCAAATGGCTTTATTTGATAACGGTTGCAAGTATTTGAATCCAAGTTTCTAGAGAAAGTTTGGAGTGGTTACAAAGCAGATTGGTTGTATATTATGTCTAGTGTTCTGTCTTCAGACGATCTTGGTTGGTTAGAATAAAAATTAAGATCCTGGCCATAAAGAGGAGATAATGGAAAATACCATTTGGCCACAGCACCTGAAAAGACTTGCAAGAGGTGTGAAATACCATAAAGTGAGTTTTGTGGCAGGAAGCTACAAGAATCTTAGGGAAATACAATGATTTTAGAAGTCGTACCTCCTGTGAATTTATTATTTTTATTCTCGACCTAATTGCGTTGTAAACACTGTGTTTAATTAATGTTTTTATTTCATTTAAGCAAATATACTATCATCATATTTATGATATATTATCCAAATAAAATCTCGGTTATGCCATGCTTTCACAATGGCAAGCTGAGCAGAATTTTCTGCCACGGACAGTGGTAATGCTACCTTTCGAGTTTGTAGACCAATGTAATTAACTGAATTTAGAATTTTCTTAATATTAATCTTTGCCCCGTGAGTCTTTCTTTCAACTTCTGGAGCCCCAAGCTAGCAACAAAATTAGCCACGCTGCTGAGGATGGGGAAGTAGGTGGTGGGACCTGAGGGAGGACTGGGGGTAGGAGAAGAGGAAAGCAAGAGAATGAAATTGTTGTCTCTCCCAAGCTGGGCCAGAGCCCTGAAGAGTGGTCTGCACTTGCAGGTGACCTCTGTAGAGTCCAGAAAGAGTGCAGTTGTGTGTTATCTCCTGACACGACCTATGGAAAAAACATAATCCTCATAAGTGATTGTTCTGTTTAGATTTCAAATAAACCATGTTGTAAGCTAAGTTCATAACTAATTGTCACCTATTTAGTTCAACATACAAAATACTGTGAAGTTTTAGAGTTAACCAGAGGAAATTGTTCGTTGTTAGTTTACTCTAACTGCATGCTTCATAAATAACTCAGTAAGTGCTTGTGGTTGGAGAAACAAAACATAAACACTGAAATAAGTGCGAGAATATGAATCAGTATTTCCATCCTGCTTTCTCAACATATGGCACAGTAATAATAGGGTAAAATTACTGCTGGTATTGCCATTTTTTGCTCTCTGCTTCTCTTTTATTTTTGTTGTACCATACCCCAAATATTTAAAGATGAGAGACAAAGAATAAGTGGACTAAAATTACTAGCATTCTTGTTTTTTATTTAACAAGTGATAATACATTTCCTCTTGCTTTTGTTGATCTTTCAAGTGAACTTTTTATTTCTTTGCAAACATTTTACACTCTAACACTTCTGTTGTTTCTAAACTTTAAAACTTCTCTTAAGAATACAAAGTTATGTGCCAGTAACTCAATACATTGGAATAATACAGCCTTTGTCCTAGATGTGGAAATGCCTACGCTATAAGTAAGACCTTTAGTTATAATGTACAATGAGAAATGAGACTGATTTCAAATATTTGAGTTCTTCTCAATGTAATTTACAACAGTGAATTCAATTCCTGGACTGAACTGAAACTGATCATCATGAAAAAGAGTTTTCCTTAAGAATTTTCTTTAAAGATTAGATTGAGGTGTGATTCTCCTTAGTGCCCATACTAGTTTATATCTAATTCATTCCTGTTTCTGTCACAGACCTTTTTTAAGTGATGAGAACAACAATGGTGTCTTTTTTATAAGGAGGTGACTTTTGGATCCCACCTAAGAATGGGGGCTGGTTGCCAGTGGAACCAGGCATGTGATTATAGGCTTAGAACTTTCCATCTCACCCCTGATTCCCTAGGAGGGAAGAGGAGCTAGAGATGAAATCAGTCGCCATTGGCCAGTGATTTAATCAATCATACTTTTGTAACGAAGCCTCTGTAAAAAACACAAAGGGCAGGTTCAGAAAGCTTCTGAGCTTGTGCAGAGGTAGAGGTACTCAGAAGTGGTGCACCTGGAGAAGGCGTGGAAACTCTAAGTCCTTTTCCCATGCCTTCCCCTTGCATGTGTTAAGTCTGGCTGTTCCTGTGTTACATACTTTTATAATAAGCTGATAATCTATCAAGTAAATGGGTTCCCTGTGTACTTTGAGATAATCTGGCAAATTAACTAAATCCAAGGAGGGAGTCATGGGAACGTCTTATTTATAGCCAGTTGGTCAGAAGCACAGGTGACAACTAAGTGGAATCTGACATTATTTCTGGGTAGATAGTGTCAGAATCGAGTTGAATTCTTGGGAACCATATAGGTGTCCAGGGAATTGCTTGGTGGTGTGTGTGGAAGCCACCTCCCCTTCCCCTCACCCCCTGCAAGCATTGGAATTGGGTCCAGGAACACAAAGTAGCGAGGTAGGTCTTTATGTTCACAACATTTTTCTCTCCTCAGCTTACAGGGGCTTGGTTTACCATGGAGGACAGGGAATTTTTAGACAGAATCTGAACTTGCGACTCTGCTGTAGAGCAGTAAAATTGTGTGACTTGAGAACAACAGGCCTGTACATAATGTGTATAATAGAATGGAAATAATATATTATCCTTCATAGCCAGTGTGTGCGTGTGTTAGTGTGTGTGTGTGTCATCAGTTAAGCGACGCATATGGTGGCATTCTGTGAAGTCAAAGACCCCACACGGAGGTTGGCTTCCCAAGAGTCATATTGCTCACTGCAGCTACTGTCCAGGACGGCTGTGAGGGCTGGTAGAACATCCTCTAAGATGATGCAAAGAATTAGACTTAACGAGGTAACGGAATAAGTTGGAAGCCAAGAGTACTTGCATGTACATTCCTAGCTATTTTTTTAGTTTTTAAACTGATGTCGCTGACATGATGTAGGGCTACGGAGCAGAACCCAGTTCAGGGTGTGTGAGGTCATTGCTGAAGAAGGAACAGGCCCAGTTCAGGTTGTGGTCCCAGAGGTGGAATAATGGCGGTCAGCCAGGGTCCAAATCAGAAGTTCACTGAGAGGCTGGGAGCCTGGGGGAGAATGACAGAGACAAAGCAGAACATGGGAGCCAAGGATCAGGAACCAGGAGAAGATCTGTCACAGGAGACAGGAGTGTGGGAGACAGCTTTGTATGGACTCCAGCTAATTTAGATGGATGTTATCTCTTTTAATGCATCTGACCCAGCCATTTACCACCAGTGGGCTTTCCCCTCAAGAACATTGTTATGAGTGGAGGCACACTCTGGCAAAAACAGAAAAACAAAACAAACATAGCCTTCAGTTACATGATCAGCAAAAATAAAGCCCTTTTACTTGGGCTTAGGTTACTGATTTTTCATTAACGTACTTTCTTCATTTACCTGGCTTTCTACTCTGCCCAGTATAATTAGTTAATTAATTAATTATTGAATTTATTAAGGTGACTTTAATAAAACCATATAGATTTAAAATTTTGTAATGCATCATCTGCATACTGCATCGTGTGCTCACCACCCAAAGTCAAGTTCTTTTTTGCCACCATTTATCCCCCTTTTACCCTATTCTACCTCCTCTTTTCTCTCAGGCAATCACCATACTGTTCTCTGTGTTTTATTCATTCACTCATTCATTTGTCACTTGATCTCTTCACCTTTTCATCCAGACCTCACCCCACCCCTCTGACAGCTGTCAGTCTGTTCTCAGTGTCCATGAGCCTGTTTCTGATTTGTTAGTTTATCTGTTCATTACATTCCACATGTAAGTGAAATCATATGGTATTTGTTACTCTCTGACTGATTCATTTCACTTAGCTTATTACTACTCTCCAGGTCCATCCAAGCTGTCACAAAAGATTTCCTTCTTTAGGGCCGAGTAGTGTTGCATTTGAAAAATGTAGCCCAGCATATTTATCCACTCATCTATTGATAGGTACTTGGGCTGGTTCTCAGTCTTAGCTATTGAACATATAGGGATGTATATATTCTTTCAAATGAGTGTTTTGGGTTTTTTTGGATATATTCCAGAAGTTGAATTGCTAAGTCAAAGGCAGTTCCATTTTTAATTTTGGGGGGAAACTCCATATGGTTTTCCACAGTGACTGCATCAGTCTGCATTCCCACCAACAGTGCAGGAGGGTTCCCTTTTCTCCACATCCTTGCTAACACTTGTCGTTTGTTGATTTGTCGATTATATCCATTCTGACAGGTCTGAGAAGATATCTCATTGCTGTCTTAATTAGCGTTTCTCTAATGATTAGTGACTTTGAGCATCTTTTCATATGTCTATTAGCCATCTGTATGTATTCTTTGGAGAAGTGTCTATTCAAGTCATTGTCCCATTCTTTAATTGTTTGTCTTTTTTGGTGTAGTCTTTAGGGTTTTCTATATACATTTTGATGTTATCTGCTAATAATTTTTACCTCCTCCTTTCCAGTTTGGATGCTTTCTCTCTCCCTCTCTCTCTCTCTCTCTCTCTCTCTTTTTGTTTAAGTGCTGTGGCTAGAAATTCCAGTACTATGTTGAGTAAGATTGGTGAAAGCAGACATCCCTGTCTTGTTCCTGATCTTAAGGGGAATGTTTGTAGTTTTTGCCCATTGAGTATGATGTTGGCTGTGGGTTTGTCATATATGGCCTTTATTATGTTGATGTAATAATTGTAGTAGACATGGTGAATAACTGCTTCATGAAGACATGTATTTCAGGATACTTCCGAAACCATAAAGTGTCTGCCTATTTCAGTAAACAGCCTCTACCACGCCTACCATAACAACAAAAACCAAACAAATAATCAAAGAATAAACCAAACATTGAAGCCCAAACCTTTGTGGTGAGATAGATCTGGATTTAACTGTTGGGGTACAACTTACTAGGTAGAAACGTAGCACTGAGCAAATGATAGAATCTCTTGGAGCATCAGTTTCTTCATCTGTACAATGGGATAATAATAATACTTACCTAATAGTATTGTTGGGATAATTAAATAATGTTGAGTATGATGTTGGCAGTGGGCTTGTCATATGGCCTTTATTATGTTGAGGTATTGTTCCCTCTATTCCCACTTTGTGGAGAGTTTTTATCATCAATGGGTGCTGAATTTTCACATATGCTTTTCTGCATCTATTCATATAATCATGTAGTTTTTAGCCTTCATTTTTTATGTCGTATGTCACATTTAATGATTTGTAAATATTGTACCAACCTTGATTATCGGAATAAATCCCACTTGATTATGGTGTATAATCTTTTTAATGTATTGCTGGATTTGCTAATATTTTGCTAATATTTTTTGTGGATTTTTGCATCTGTGTTCATCAGGAATATTGGTCTATAATTTTCTTTGTGGTGGCTTTTTCTGGTTCTAGTGTTAGGATAATGCTGGTCTGGTAAAATGAGCTGGGGAGTCTTCCCTCCCCTCGAGTTTTTTGGAATACTGCTGACTGGCTTCTGGCTGTGGGGTCACACTTAGCACAGTGGTCTCCTCATCAAGATTATCGACACACTGACTAAAAGGGCCTTTTTTTTAAATCTGTTATCTCTAATCCATCTGAAATTTCCCTTTGAAATAATCAAAATGCTATTTCAGATAAAAACAAACAAAAATATGTGAGTGGACACCAAAAGACACCTATTATAAGATTCCATGTATAGGAAACGTCCAGAATAGGCAGAGGAACAGAGACAGAAAGTAGATCAAGCGTGGCCAGGGGCCAGAGGAGATGCTTCTGGTGCAGGGTTTCCTTTTGGGGAGATGGAGCACCCCACAATTAGACAGTGGTGGTGATGGTGGCACAGCATTATAAATGCATATCATACTCAGGAACAGCACAACTTGAAATGCAAACAATAACTTTATTTATTACTTAAAATGAACCATGCCATGGAAAAACAAAGGCTAAAAGGAGAAAAAGGAAAAGAACACAAGAATAAACTCCAAAAGAACCCCAAATAATAAAAATAAACAAATAAACTGAATCACACCATGGAGAAAGGAAAAACATAACAATAAGAGAAAATAGATCAAAGAAAAAGGCCAAAAATGAAGGTAAAACAAATTCTTCTGATGGGAGAGAGAGCAGTTTCAATGAATGGCTCAGAGAGCTGGTCCTGATGCATCTTCTAGAGGCAGCTCTTCCTCTGTTGCAGGAACCAGGGCAGGTTCCAGGGAGGGCTTCTCAGACAGGGGTGGAGGGACCTCAGTCAGGTCAGGAGATGCTGCACAGGCTGGTACCAGCTCCAGAGCTGCAGCTGGAGTGGCTGCTGAAGGTGGCATGACCACTGGAGGTGAACACCCTTACAGCTCCTGGTCCACTCCTGCATCGGGCTCCTCAGGATGTATGACAGGTATTGAAGTAGGAGCTGGCTCTGCCTCCTGAGCTGGTGCTAGAGTTGAGAGAGGAAAAAAGATCACCCATGTGCCTGTATTTCTGTATGCTCTCTCAAAGACCCACCTCAGGATATCTTCCCCACAGGCAGTCCAAGACATAGGTGGTCGGAGGCCAGTCTTTGTTCCTGGCCAGATCCTTGGGTGCTCTCTGTTAGTCTGGCAGTGACCGATCCCCATAAGCTCATTCACCACCATGCCACCCCCACCTTCCCCACTTTCCCACGCTTGGGCTCTGCCTCCCTGGTCTCCAGGTCCTCTAGCACATTTTGTTTAATGTGGGCATCTTGCTCCAGGTTGGAGATGGAAATTGTGAGCTGGTGGTGGAGCCTAGGCAGCTTCAGGAATGGTATCCTTCTCCCACCATCATGGGGCCAGGGTCCCCAGACCCCCACGTGGCCACAGTTACCTCTGTCCTTCTCTGAGTCTGGATTATGTGGCACACCTGCCCCTCACTAGTGGTGATGGGGCAAGGATTTTTGTCCACCAGCTGCCATTCCTCCATGACCTGGGTTGAGCTTTGCAATGACAGTGACTGGCATCCGGTACAGAGGCTTCAAGCCCTGCCCACCCCTAATCACTCACTGGACCTTCTGCTCCTGGATCACGCCCAGCCCTGTGTCTGCACAGACCTCCACCTAGGGGAAATGAAGTTCACCTCCAGGGCGCGGCATAAACTTCGGGCAGAGGGCACTGTCCCCACTCCACGTCCAACCAGCCAGCCTTGACCTGGGGTGTGAACTTGACTGGCCCCCCAGGCTTCTGACCACCCTCTTAGTCTTTCCTGCTTGAGCAGGCCCTCCCCACATGAACCTCCTTACACATACTCACACACATACAGAAGCGACATAGGGCTGCTCAGGTGGCATCAGAGTGGCGGTCTGGCCCGAACAAAACGGCATTGAGCCTCTCTGTGTTACCTCTGGGTCCCTCCGTATAAAGGGCCACAGGTGTCTGGGCTGAGTGCAGACCCAGCGGTGGCCATTCTGGAACATACTATCATCGCTGCCTCTTTCGAGGCCATGGCCTTGGGACACTGGCAGACAAGAAAACATCCTGTCGAGGCAATTTTCTCCAGCCAAATGAGCCGGGGAGAGGCAGTTTTAGGATGTGACTGCCTGCTTACCAGGGTTCCAAGTTCTGTTGGGCTCTGTCATCAGGAAGGGAGGTCACTGCCTGGGTCTTCTACTTGGAGCATCTCCTCAGACAAGAGCAGTGACTTCTTCTCTGTTCTTTGTACATTGTTTATTTTATTGTATTTTCCCCCTTACCATTATCCTCCTTAGACCCTTTCCCACCTCAGTCACGAAGTTGTTGTCCATGTTTATATGTCCTTTTTTCTTTTTGCTTGATCCCTTCACTTCTTAACTGCCCCCCCCCCATAGTTGTCATCCTGCTCTCTGTTATTAGTCTGTTTCTATTTCGCTTGTTTGTTGAGTTTGTTTCTTCGATTCCACATATGACTGAATTATATGGTACCTGTGTTTCTCTAACTGGCTTGTTTCACTTAGCATAATGTTTTCCAAGTCCATTCATGCTGTTACAAAGGGTAAAGTTTTCTTTTTTTATGACTAAATAATATTCCAGTGTGTAAATGTCCAATAGTTGTATTATTCACTCATCTACTGGTGGACACTTAGGCTGCTTCCGTATCTTGGTGATTGTAAAATAAGCTTGTGATCTTTTATCCTCTTGAATTTTTTGGAATAAGTTGAGAAGGATAGGTGTTAGTTCTTCTTTGAATGTTTGGTAAAATTTGTTTGTGAAGCCATCAGCCCCAGGATGCTTGTTTGCTAGATTCATTTGATTATTGCTTCGATTTTATTAGTTTTAATTGTCCCACTCAGATATTCTGATTCTTCCTGATTTTGTTTTAAAGGTTATATGTTTCTAGGAATTTACCCATTTTTCCCAGCTTGTCCAATTTGTTGGCATACAGTTTTTCACAGTATTTTCTACAATCTTTTGTATTTTTCTTGTGCCTGTTAGTTTACTTCTACTCTTTCATTTCCTGTAGTATTTATTTCGCTCCTCTTTTTTTTAAATGAATCTGGTTAAAAGTTTTTCAATCTTGTTTATTTTTTCAAAGAACTAGCTCTTGGTTTCAGTAATTTTTTTTTTTAGTCTTTATGTCACTTGTTTCTGTTCTAATCTTTATTATTTCTCCTTTTAGTTACTCTAGGGTTTGTGGATCTTTTTCTAGTTCTTTTAGGTGTAAGGTTAGATTATTCTTTTGAGAATTTTCTAGCTTTTTGAGGTAGGCCTGTAATGCTTTGAACTTCCCTTTTAGGACTGCTTTCACTGTGTCCCATAGATTTGAGGTTGTAGTGTGATTATTTTTATTTGTCTTAATGTAACTTTTGATTTTTTCCTTGATCTCATTGTTGACCCATTCATTGTTTCCTAAACGTTATTTAGCCTCCCTTTGCTCAAGTGTTTTCCAGTTTTTTTTTAATTGTAATTGATTTCTAATTTCATACCATCATGGTCAGAGAAGATGCCTGATATGATTTCAATGTTCTTGATTTTATTAAGACTTGTTTTGTGCCCTAACATGGTCTGTGCTAGGGACTGTTCCATGTGCACCTGAGAAAAATGTGTGTTCTGCTGCTTTAGGGTGAAATGTTCTGTAAATATCAATTGAATCCATGTGGTCCACTGTCATTTAAGGTTGCTGTTGTCTTGTTGAGTTTTTGTCTGAAAGTTCTATCCATTAATGTCAATGGGATGTTAAAATTTTCTACTATGACTACATCCCTGTTGATTTTTCTGTCATTATGTCCTCTAAGCTTTTCTTTCTATATTTCATTGCTTCAATGCATATATGTTTACAAGGGTTATATCCTTCCCTTGATCAGTCCCTGTAGTATTTTGTAGTGTCCTTCTTTGTCACTTGTTAAGGCTTTTGTTTTGAAGTATATTTTATCTGATATCAATATTGCTATCCCAGCTTTTTATTTCTTTCCGTTTGCATGGAATATATTTTTCCATCCCTTCACTTTCAGTGTGTGTGCATCTTTTGCTCTGAGGTGTGTCTTTTATAGAAGCATATGTGTGGGTCATGCTTTCTTATTCAGTCTGTTACCCTATGTCTTTTGATTGGAGCATTGAACCTATCTACATTTAAAGTTATTATTGATAGGTACTTATTTACTATGATTTTATTCTTAGTACCTGTATTTCTCTTTACATATATTTCTCTTTTTTTCTTTTTAAAGAAGGCCCTTTAACATGTCTTGCATTACTGGTTTGGTGGTGACGGACTCCTTCAGGGATTGTTGTTGTTGTTGTTGTTGTTGTTGTTACTTTTGTCTGGGAAGCTCTGTACTGCACCTCGCTGGGTGGGATGGTCTTGGTTGTGGTTTTTCTTTTCATCGTTTTGAACATTTCCGGCCTCAGTGCCTTCTGGCCTGGAGTCTTTCTGTTGAGAAATCAGTCGCCCGCCCTGTGGTAGCTCCCTTGTGGGTAACTAACTCAGTTTCTCTTGACACTCTTTAAGATTCTGTATTTATTTTTAACTCTTGTCATTTTAATCATTATGTGTGTCGGTGTGGGCCTCTTGGGTTTCATCTTGCTTGGGACTTTCTGTGCTTCTTAGGCTTCCGTGTCTTTCTTCTTCCTCAGGTTACGGAAGTTTTAAGACGTTATTTCTTCCAACACGTTCACTACGCCTTGCTCTCTCTCTTCACATTATGATACCTCTGTGATGCAGGTTTTATTATGATTGATGTTGTACAGAGGTTCCTTAAGCTTTCCTCGTTTTTCAAAATTCCTTTCTTTTTGCTGCTCTGTTTGAGTGTGTTCTGTCACCTCAGCCTCTAAATAGCTGAGTGTATTTTCTGCTTCCTCTTATCTGCTGTTGATTTCTTTTTAGTGTATTCTTCATTTTAGATATTATGTTCTTCATTTATGACTGGCTATTTTTTTATGGTTTCCATGTATTGTTTCATGCCTACCATATCTTTGTTTAAATTCTCAATGAGATCATCTATTCTTTTCCTAAGGTCCTCGAGCATTCTTATAATTATTGTTTTGAGTACTGTATCTGGTAACTTGTGTGCTTCCATTTTATTTCATTCTTTTTCTGGGGATTTCTCTTATTCTCTCATTTGGGACATGTTCCTTTGTCTCTCCGTTTTGCCTGCCTTCTTGTGTTTGTCACTGTGTATTAGGTAGGTCTGCCATGACACCTAAACTTGTTGTGGTGGTTTTATGTTGTAGGTGTCTCAAAGGGCTCAGTTGCACAATCTTCCAGAACACCAGATCACAGCGAGGTGCTCCTGGAATGTCTCTTGTGTGGGTTATGTGTGCCTTCCTCTTATAGCTGTTTCTTGAGTGCTCTTGGCTTGTTCATGGGTGGAGGTGTAACCCTCAGGATGCCTGACTGTAAGGACAGACTTTCGTCTCCAGTGTATGAGCCACTGAGCAGCTACTGTTCCCTGAGGTGGATTTGTTTTCCAGCAGAGTCAGGAATCTACATGGATCTCCCTTTTGGTATGTTGTTTATGTGGTTAGTTGGGTCTAATTCTAGTGTTTTCTTAGTCCTACCATTGGTTGTTTTGGTTCTGGGTCCACCTGGGCAGGTTGCAATGTAGGTTGATGTCAGATGCTACTTGTTAACCAGCCTTGGGCTACCTGCCTGGAGATACCACACAGTTCTGTTGATGGCTGTCTCTTCTGGGCCTGGGTATGTATTGGCCACGGGCGGGGTGGAGGGAGTTGTATACAAAGGTCAGACTTCTCCTTCTCTGAGCTGGAGGAAGTAAAAGTTCCAGTGCACCCAGTGGTCTGCTTCCTCATGTTGGCCGCACTGCAACTCCCTGAGTTTGCCTTCTGTAGTAAACTATAGAGTGCACCTAGGCTTATTGCAACCCACAGACCCTTCTCCACAGCACAGGTTCGATAGGACAGGGTGACCGGTGTCAGTAGGATGGGGCTAGTAGGTCTCCTGCTTAGAGACAACACAGTCAGGCACTCATTGGAGGAAAGTGACCCCTACTACAGAACCATCCCACTTAGTCTCTGTTCAAGTCTTTAGCTCCCCAGAGGAAGTGATTCACAGATTCAGGTTGCGTGAAGCCTGCTGGCTTCTTTGTAGGAACAAGCTCAGCAGGGCAGTACCACCGAGATTCAGGAGGACAGATTAAAAGTTTCCCATTAGGGGTGGCAGTGGCTATGCCTGAGGGACAAGAATGTCTTCTCCCCTCAACTGTGCAACAACCCAGTGCTTGTCTGAGTTCTTTACAAGGGTCTCTCAGGGAGATATGCTCTTCAGTTCCCAGCTCTGCACAAACTCCATTCCCACTGCGGGACTTAGCTCAGCAGGAGGGCCTACCGGTTTTTGAAAGGACAGGTCAAATGATTCTCCCAATGGGGCCGTGGCACAGGATAAGCTCCCAGGGGAAACAAGGGTGGCCTGGGTTGTACAACTCAGTGCCCATCTGAGTCCCAGAGAAGAGCCTGCCAGGGAAATGAGCTCCAAAGGTCCCAGCTCTGTGCTGCATTTAGATCCCCCTGGGGGACCGAGCTCAGTAGGGCAGGGCCACTGGGAGTGGAAGGACAGGCCAAGTGATTCAAAAGGTGGGTGGGGGCGCTACCTGTGGTGAAGGGTAGGGGAAGAATGGCCCCCTTTCCAAGGCTACATAGCTGAATTATTGTCTGAGTCTCTGCCAAGAGCTTCTCCCGGAAAAGAGCGCCCCAACGGTATCTGTTGGGTGCAGCCAGCAGACCTTACTGTAGGGCTGAAGGTCAGCAGGATGGAGTCCCTAGTAGTTGGGGGAATGGGTAGTATAGTCCCCAGGTTGATGCTGTGACAACAGGAGTACTCAACCCTGGGAAGATGGCATCTGGGTCTCTAGCAGATTCACTTCTCTCCGAGAGGGCCTGAATCCTCACTGATTTTCACCACCAGATGTTATGTGGGCTCTCTTCCTAGCTCTGGTGCTCTGGGCTGGGGATGCTGGCATGGAGTTGAGAACCCCATGCCCCTGGTGTGGGGGTGGCTTTTGCATCAGAGATATCCCTCCAGTTTCTCAGCAGACTCATGTGTGTGGTGGCAGCCCTTTCTATGTCTCTGCCCTTCTTACCAGTCTCTACCTGGCTTCTTCTGTAAATCTTTGGTTATAATACTTCTATTCAGCTGGCCTTGATTTGGTTATTCAGGTTGATTGCTCTGTAATTTAGTTGTAAATCCAGTGTCCAGTATAATTTGGACACCACAAACTTGGACGCAGGGGAAGAAGGAGATGTGTGTCTGTGCAAATGCAAGAGAAGTAAACAGGTGTCATGAAATATATGACTGAAACTGAAAAGTAGACATAGATTTGTGTTATTGTATCTCATAGAGTGAAAGTTCAAAACAATTACCTTAAATTGTAAAGGTATGTTAAGTTCATTTTGCTAGTCCCTGTCTAATAAAAGAGCATGTGCTT
>VMDR010010298.1:0-31140 GCA_007922815.1 Macrotus californicus | reverse complement strand
GGCCTTCCATGGCTGAGGAGAATGACACCGTGCATACATCGCCGTCTGTCAGTTCTCTTACCGAAGGGACATCCGAACTGTTTCAAGTTCGGTGCTATTATGAATAAAGCATCTATGGACATCCTCGTGCAAGTCTTTTCTGTTTCTTTACTCAGCCTGGTCATATTTGTCTTTTAATTGGAAAACTTAGTGCAAAATTAGCGTTGTTACGGATACATTTGAGTTTAAATGTATCATCTTTCTATTTCTTCCACCTTGCCTATTTTTTTCTTCTTTCTTGTCTACTCGTGGATTGATTTATTTTTAAAATTTTATTTCATCTGCTCTCCATTTTAGCTTGCAAGCTGTTCCTTCCTTCACTATTCTTTCAGTGTTTAGTTTTATGGTGGCAGCATATAGCCTGAATGTGTTAATATCTAATATAAATCAGTACTCCTTCTAGACAATACAAGGACTTGAAATAAAGTAAGCCACTTTACCCTAGCCCCTTTCAAGCAATATACTTTTATTATTATGTGTTCTGATTCTATGTTATGTTTAAAATTCTGTCACAGGTGTTACTGTCATTTTACTCAGTTAGTTTCAGTCACATATCTGCCTGTTCTGTTGTTCATCCTACTTTGTGCATTTCTTTGCCTATTGGGATCATTTTCCTTCTCTCTGAAGAACTTTGTTATTCCCTTCAGTGGGGTCTGCTGATGTCCAGGGCTAGGCAGTTATTTTCTTTTAACTCATGGCACATATCACTCTGTAATCTTCAGGCTTTTGTGTTTTGTTTGTTGTTGTTGTTTTTTCTGCTGAGTCAACTGCCAGTTTTATTTTTACCCATTTAAAGGTAGCATTTCTTTTTCCTCTGGCTGTTTCTAAATTGTTTTCCTGGTTTTTAGCTTTCAACAGTTTTCCCATAATAAGTCTAGATTTATTTGATTTATGTGTATTTATTTTATTTCAAAATTTATATATGGTAGATCTGTGGCTTGATTTTTTTGTCAATTTCAGAAATCTCAGCCGTTGTCTCCTTAAATATGGTTTCTTTCCCATTCTTTCTGTTTTGGAGATTCCATTTGTACTTGTGTTAGACCTTCACACCATGCCCATATACCTCTTGTGCTGTTCTTCTTCTTCTTTTTAGTTTTTATTGTCTTCTCTGTACATGCTTTTCTTCTGATCTATCTCACATTTCAGTAATCCAGATTCATCTCTCACTACAAAAGACCATGCAAACCTCCATGTCCATGGTGTCAACCTATTTAGTTCCCATGGTGTGCATTATTTGCCTTTTGTCACACTGCTCTTCTATCTAGAATGATCTGTTTGCTGTCATCCATCTATAAAATGTCTATCTTTTCATATAGATGTCCAGTTTCATTCTGTTTTCCATAACATTGTTCTTCACCCTACGCAAATGAGAGCAAGCACTCAGACTGCCCTACTTAACTCACACAGGCCAGTCTAGGCCTGTGTGATACTTCATGCACTTGTCTACACATCTGTCTTCCATCAGGAGATAAGGGAGCCTTAGTTACCTTCAGATCTCTGAGATCCAGCCCAGTGCCCAGCACACAAACAGCAATAAGAACACTGATGCTGAGTGAATTACTATAATGTACTCGACTATGGTTACACATGAGAGTCACACTGGGGGGATGTGTATTTAAACATATCAATGCTTAGGCATCACCCCACATCAAATTTAGAGGTGGGGGCTATATGGACATCAGAACTTTTTTTTAATCCTCACCCAAGGATATGTTTATTGATTTTAGAGCGAAAGGAAGGGAGAGAAAGAGAGCGAGTGAGCAAGAGAGAGCTAGAGAGAGAGAAACATCGATGTGTGAGAGAAACATCGATCACCTGCCTCCCATATGCTCCCTGACTGGGTACCAGACTCACAACACTTTGGTGTATGGGACGATGCTCCAAAGAACTGAGCCACCCAACCAGGGTGCATCACAACATTTTTAAAAATGAGGTCAGATGACTTTAACATGCAGCCTGGATAGAGGGCTGCCAACTTAAATAATCTGCTTCAGAAAGGTGATTTCATGGTGTGATGGGCTGAGATCTGAGCAGCTTTCCCTATGAGGAACTGAGCATGTCCTGTGAAAGACGTGGGAAGACATGCATATCAGGGTGATGCACTGGGGTGCAGTTGCCAATAGTGTATGGTACCAGAAACCCTAGTGGAGAGTCAGGGTGTGTGTGTGTGTGTGTGTATATATGTGTTTAAGAAGTGAGAGTGAGGAAAGAAAAACCCCAGGGTCCTCGAAGTGACAGCCTGGGACTCTAATCCAGATGCTTGAGTTGGTAAATAATTTGAGGAAACTCATATCTTTTATCTCCCTCTGCAATAGTAAAAGCCAACTGATATTGGCAGGCCCTCTCTGTTTGTCAGCAGGAGGGTACATGGTCCCCATTCATTCCAGGACTTTAGGGAGATAGAGGGTGACTGATGAAGGCATCAGAGGGCAAGATAAAACCTGGTAACAGGCTGTAGGTGAAGCTGCCAGCACTCCTGCCTCAGTTCAGACCTCTCACTGCGATGTGTGTGCTCTTCCAGTTGTCATAGAAACAGGATCTTTCCTCCTCACTCTCATCCCCCTTGCTGAGTGTTTAGTTTTCCATTTTTTAATGAAATTAGGCATGCAGTGAAGTGTGCACACTCCCGCCTACATGGCCCTGCCCCTTCCATATTGAAGCAGCTCAAGAGTTGTCTTGTGCATCGTGAGACAAGTGGGTGCCATGGGGAGTCTGGTCTCCTCGGTCCACTGTCCTGAGGCTGCTCCCCACTGGGCTTCAGCGCTTACAGTTTGGTACCAGCAATCTCCAAGTTCAAACACATGCACTATTTTTAGAATCTCAGATCAGGCACAGGAGAGGAGACTGGATTAATAAAATATTTAAAAACTAAGCAGAACATTCTGTTGACCAAAACAGGATACTTGTAATGTGCTGTTATAATTAGGAAGATAACCCTAATTAGAAAAAAAGAAAAGCAGCCCGGTTGCTATCAGACTAAGTTTAATAGAGCATTAATGAGGCCACCAGACTTGCAAGAGATCTCAATTGTTCTCTGGACAAGAATTTAGGTTTCCAGTTATACATCCAGACCATAACTGAATCATATTCCTCCATGTCTTCTGAAATGTTTAGTAATGCTTTTTTTTTCTGTGAAGAAGTTTTTTTTAGGACACAAGGTGGTTAATTGATTCTCATCTGTTCTTAGTTGTTAGAACTAAGATACATTATAAATATGTATGTATGATATAAAAATATACTCTGAGCCATTTTCTAATTTTTTTACTTTCTTTTGTTTATTTTTTATTTATTTTATTGTTATTCTGTTCAATTGTCCCAATTTTTCCCACTTTACCCTCCTCCACCCAGCACATCCCCCACTCCAATGTCAATCCCCACACTGTTGTCTATGTCCATGGGCCATTCATGCGTGTTCTTTGATTAGTCCCTTCCCTTTCTTTCCACCATTATCTCCCTCTCCCCTCTCCTCTGGCTGCTGTTAGTCTGTTCCATGTTTCTATGTCTCTAGTTCTATTTTGCTCATTAGTTTATTTTGTTCATTAGTTTCCTCTCATAAGTGAGATCATATGGTATTTGTCTTTCATCAGCTGGCTTATTTCACTTAGTTTAATAGTCTTCAGTTCCAACCATGCTGTTGCAAAAGGTAGGAGCTGCTTCTTTCTTCCTGCTGCGTAGTATTTCATTGGATCAATGTACCACAGTTTTTTGATCCACTCATTTACTGGGGGCAGTTAGGCTGTTTCTAGTACTTGGCTATTGTAAATAGTGGTGCTATGAACATTGGGGGGCACATAAGTTCTTTTGAATTGGTATTTTGGGATTCTTAGTGTATATTCCCAGCAGTGGAATTGCTAGGTCAAAGGGCAGTTCCATTTTTAGTTTTTTAAGGAAATTCCATGCTATTTTCCACAGTGGATACACTAGTCTGGGTTTCCACAACACTACACTAGGGTTCCTTTTTCTCCACAGCCTTACTAGCACTTGTTATTTGTTGATTTGTTCATGATAGTCATTCTGACCAGTGTGAGGTGGCATCTCATTATGGTTTTAATTTGCGTCTCTGATGGCTAGTGATGTTGAGCACTTTTTCATATGTCTCTGGGCCCTCTGTATGTCCTTTCTGGAGAAATATCTGCTCAGGTCCTTCTCTCATTTTTTAATTGGAGTGTTTTTCTTCCTAGCATTGAGTCATGTGAGTTCTTTATATATTTTAGAGATTAAACACTTGTTCGAGATATCACTGCACATATGTTCTCCCATGAATTCTGTCAATATTCAGAAATTGATGGCATTTTTGTACACCAACAATGAACTTTCAGAAAGAGAAACTAAGAAAAAAAAACATTTAATATAACAACAAGCAGAATAAAGTACCTAAGAATAAATTTAACCAAGGAGGTAAAAGACCTATACTCAGAAAACTGTAGAACACTGAAGAAAGAAATTGAGGAAGATACAAATAAATGGAAGCATACATCATGTTCATGGTTTGGAAGAACTAACATCTAATTTCTTTTTTGGGAGGATGGAGAGTAAAGATCAGTTCTTCTCTTTAAAAACCACTGGAGGTAGGGAAGGGGGGTTGTCAGGGGGGGTTCTGGTTGTGTTGTTCAGGGCCCCTATCACTACTATTTCTATTGGTCAATGGCAACCTTCTTTAAAACCCATCCAGAGCTAACTTTATTCCTCCTACTCTCTATAATGCCCCAATCTAAGCCTTATACAATGGCTTTACTCATATCCTCTCCCTCTTCTTAACTAATCTGCACTGGCTTACACCGGAAGTTTCTGGGACCAACCTTAGAGGCAGGACAATGGCTGGGAGCATTTGTAAGAGAAGGTAGACATTATGAATCTAGTTAGTTGAATGTCCCAGAAGGGCCACTGTCAATTATGTCAGACACGGTTTTGTTTTATCCACTGAGTAATCCATGCCTCTAAGAACCATGGTGCCCATTCCTACTGTCATTGAATACAGCTAAGGTCTTTCATCGGGCAGCCCTCATTCAAGCCCTCACCTTGTCCTTGGCCCTTTTGGTCTAGGTGTGTTACATGTTATAGGACAGAACACATTATTAACAAAATTATTCCTCCACCCAGGTGCTCTGTGTCCCTGGAAAGTTGCTGAATTGACTCCAACCTGTATAGAAATCCACTTCTAGAATGCTGACAGAAATTTCAATGAGTTGAAGATTTGCTACACTTAAATGTCAAAGAGATGCTCATTTCTTTGTTGAGTGAGCCTTTTTATTCACTTGCAAGAATTCTAACACCACTAAAGTAGTTCTTATTTATTATTCTGCTCTGGGACTGAGAACCATGTGTGAATACCAACTAAATCTGGTGTTGTGGGGTCAGTCTTCCAACAAAGATACCTTAGCCTCAACAACACCTGGGTTCACCTGTTGCTCAATGTTCAGCATCAGACATTATAGGAAGTTAAACAGTCAATCCTGAGAAGCAGAACACTCCCACAGAATTAACTTATGTGACATCTCAGAACTGGGACACCAGTTTATCCTGAATATATCAACACTCAAATTTTTATGCAGAAAGTCAATTTAACAAAAAAGGTTTTAAAGAAACATAGCTATTTCTAACCTGTGAGTTATTCCTGGAAATCCCATTCACCTTAAACCCGGTGGGCAGGGTTGTCCACAATGCAAACTTGCCCACAATCTCTGGCCCAGAACTTTCTATGTATTTAGAATTACAGATGTGCCCCAAAGCACGAACACCCATCTGCTCCTTCCATGTTCTTTTCCATCACCCAACATGCAACTTTGTCGATGCATCCTGACCCTCAAAGATTCTAATCAGTGTATTTGCCCTTTATCCTCAGCATTTACTACCTCAACTCATCTATCAGTCAAGAGAGGCCAGATTATGTCACACTAAAAAAGAAGTCCAAAACTTCAATGGCTTAACACAACAAAGACTTATTTTTAACTCATGCAAAGTCTACAACAGGTTTAAACAGCTCTGTAGGCCAGCTGTTCTTCCTGCAGCAGCTAAGCAATGCAGTTAGAAGGAGCCTCTACCACTTTCCACCTGTACCACTGGGGCACTCAGACTCCTCAGTAGACCTGGCACAAAAGAATTATCTAGAACTGGGCGTGGTACACTTTTCCTTGAAAGGTCAGATAGTGCTCTGACCTGCGTGGCTCAATTGGTTGAGTATTCCACAAAGTGAAAGGCCACTGGTTTGATTGCTGCTTAGGACATATGCCTGGGTTGCAGGTTTGGTCCCTGGTTGAGGCTCATGCAAGATATGCACCAGGTGCATGCAAGAGGCAGCCACTCAGTGAATGTTTCTCTCTCACATCCATGTTTCTCTCCCTCTCTTTCTCTTTTTCTTCCCCTCTCTCTAAAAATAGGTAAATAAAATCTGAAGAACAAATAAAAGTAAAGGGCCAGATAGTAAATGTATCTGACATCGCAGGCCAGGAGATCTTTGTGGCAACTGCTCGGCTCTGCTGAGGTCAGGCATGAAAAAAGCTGTGGATAATACGTAAACAAATGAGTATGACTGTGCTCCAATAATATTTAATTTACAAAAACAAGCAGTGGGCTGGATTTGACCTGCAGGCTATTGTTTCTCAATTCCTCATCTAGAATCTCTCACTGGCAATTAAATGCTTTTGCCTGAATATGACCCATGTTCACATTTTATTTGCTACTGCAGGTCACATGACCATGCCTTCAGGAGCCAGAGAAGTCTGATTTTCTTGTGTTTTCAGAAGAGAAAGGGAAAATATTTAGGTCTGGCTGTACTTGAATTTAAAGTTTACACTCCCCCCTGCCCTGAGGCCTGGGCAATGTCACACTTCAGGTTTCCCGAAGTGGTAGCCTCTTCTGGGACTTTTGCTTTAGGCTCCTGAGCTAAAGTCTGAAATTCTTCTTTTTTATTCTCTCCAGACTACATCCCATAATATCACACAGAGTGGGCCCAGCTGGAAACTGGCAGTGAAATGACTTGCTGAGTTAAATAAGAAAACAAACAAACAAAAAAAAAGCATACTACCTTTTTTTTGTTGTTTTTAAACAAAATTGCTCTTATGAGTTATGTAAATTTTTTTATCCCTGCCTTTTTCTTCTTGGTATTCAGGAGAGTCTCATTAAAGCTTTAACAGTTCTCCTAAGCCACTCCAGTACCTGTGCATTTGTTAGTCCAACCTTGGTGTGCTTTAACTCCACTCTGTTCTCAAGCCTCCAGGGTGGCTGGGGAAGGAGCGAGGGGAGAGGGAGAGGGTAGTGGTGAGAGCAAGGGGAGAAGGGCTTCAGAGAAGCATTTGGAGGAAGGGAACCAATGTTTGGTAGGCATTTTCTCTGTGCCAGAAGCACTCCCCACATTGTCGGATTCTATCCCCACAATAATACAGCATTGCAGCCTGCTTTGTTTCCACCCCCCAAAAAAAGAAGGAAACTCTGAGAGTTTAGGTAACACACTTAAGATCACACAGCCAAGAAGCTACAGAGACAAGGCTTGAAGGGTGGTCTGACTTCTGTCTTCCACAAAGGACATGTCCGGACTATGTCCTCCACAAAGCTGCTCTATCCAGGTAGATGCCAAGGACTCTTCTTCCTTTTGGGGCAGCTCACTGAATCTTCTCTCCCACTGGGGACGGTTGTAGCATCCAAGGTAATTCATGCTGAGGGACTTCCCGCTTCATCCCTCACACCCACAGAGATCATTCCATACCTGCTTCTCCCTTCTAGCCTCCATGAACTTTTAAGACTGAGTTTGCAGACCTAAGGGTTGTATTCTGTCAATAAACCACCAAACATAAGCAAAGTCTTAGGGGAGGGAACATCAGTAAGAAGGTGCGATAGGACCTGACAATAATAATACTAAAAACAGAGATTGGCTATTAATACTAGCCAGCACTTTTCCATGTATTAACTTATGTAATCCTGACAACAATCCCATGAAATAAGTGCTATCAACTATACTTTAAAGCTGAGGCACCAAGATAGGATGCAACTTGCCCAGAGTTGCACAGCTAGTAAGTGACAAAACTGACGTTTGAACCTAGAAAGGATGACTCCAAAGCCCTGTCTCTTAACTTGGTCATTTCAACCACCTGGGAGGTTTTTATGTTAGTTTGTTTTAATGCCAGTGTCTGGCCTTTACCTCCAGATATTCTGATTCATTTGGGATAAGATAGGGAGAGGGTGTCTGTGTTTTTACAAAGCACTTTGGGTGAGTCCTAAGTGCAGCAAAGTTGAAACCCTGTGTGATTCAGTTATTCCACTTCCTGGGCCTCAGTCACCTCCATAAATGTGAGTGAGGTGGAGATGGGCAATGTGAGGGATATTTTGAGATGTCACAGTAAATGAAAAGTCTTATTAGCATTTGGTGGGCAGCTTCCAGGGATGCTACACATCAAGTGATGCTTGAGACAGTGTTGCCCAAGGGAAAATTTCCTGGCCCAGATGACCTATAATATCCCACTGGTATAAGGTGAACATGCGCTTTGGCTCTCGAAACCTGTGTGTGCCTGATTCCAAATTAGACTGTGTAACAAGGGAGATAGAATGCTTTCTCTCATTGATGAATGGATTATTCTACTTAAAACTGTTCAACCAGAAAGTGGTAACGAAGAGCCAGACAAGTCTGCAGACTGACCTCCTTTGGGTACAGCGCCTCCGTGGCTGAGAAAGCGTGTCACCAGTCTGGGCCTGTGGCTCCTTATTTGCAAAATGGGTCTTTGAAAATTGTCAAAGCATTCTTCTATGGATTAAATGAAGCGTCATATGCAAATCACAGTACATAAAAGTGCTAGGCACATAATAAATTCTTATAAATGAATATATACACGTGATGAAATTAATGTCATTTTCCTCTTTGGGTTGATTAGAGAAGAATCTATGCTAATTTATTTTAAATTAACATAAATAATAATTCCAGATGCCTAGTATGAAGATGCCTTCTAATTGTGTGCTCATTGCATTTAAAAATTGTAGTGTATTTCTATTATCGCAAGAAAGTAAGCTAAAGCATAGAGCATGTAAAAGTCATAACTAATTTCATGTGTAATCCCCACCCCCCAACACACACACTGGAAAGGAGAAGACTTCCAACAAGAGGGTCTTTTATTTGCAGCCCAGGGGAAGGAATGTGAAGAAGCTTACTGGGTGAGCCCAGAGAGCTAAATCACTTTTCATTTGAAAAGGAACAAAAGGGACTTAAGTGTAAAGGCTACAGGAGAGGAACCAAGGTAGTTAGTGAGGGGACCTTGAGAGAGATGGACAGGCAAGGGATACGGGGTGTGTGGCTCATCGTCATCTTTGCCTTTCCACATAATCCTCAGTGAAATATTAGTTTTTTTCCTTAAGGCCCATGGGCTTGAATGTATTTCTTGAAAGTGTTAAAGGACCATGCTGGGTCCTCCTCCTGGTTGGTCTGAAAGCAGGAACAACTGCTGTGGGTTCCTATATTCAGACAATGTGCAAATGCTTGCATTGCTGGTGGGGAAAGAGCCTGGGCACCCATTGCTGAGGAACTGGCAAGTCTGTCTGGACACTGTTTAGCAAAAGGAGCAACAGACTAGGTTGGTTAGCAGTAACAGCCAGAGAATATCAAACAAAAGGCCTTTGGCCCAGTGCCGTTCAAGTAAATGTAAAACATTCATATAACGACAAAAGCACTACATTTTACAGGGATACATACAGTTTGGAAATTCATGTCCCTTACACATTAGCATGATGAAATTGGATAGAGCAATAGGATTAGAAGGGAATGCTATGGATGGATGGACGGACAGATGGATGGATAGATGAATTTGAAACATCACACAAGCAAGAAAGAGAGGCCTTGAATGAGCCAACGATCGTGGAGATGGGGGAATGGTTAACTCAGCTCTCCACACCAAACCACTTCGCCTTTCAGAATGTGCCTGCAACAACCCAGAAACTGGCCGTGGCGACACAATCGGTCCTCTTGCTGCCTTGCTCGGAAAGCTTGCAACCTGAGTGAAAATGGGGAGACACCTCCTAGTGAACTTGAGAGCTAGTTTTGCTGAATTTTAAAAGTTCAAATATGGTTTTAAAGCCAGTCTGAAAAAGCTGCATCATGTGTGATTCCACCTATATGCATTCTGGAAAAGGCAAAGCTGTAGCGGAAATGTAAGGCTGGGTGGTTGCCAGGGCTGAGGGGCGAGGGAGGGAGCAAAGAACAGCTGGAGTACAGGAGATTGCTAGAGCAGTGAAACTGTTCTGTGTGCTATTGTAATCATACACACACGTCATTAAACATCTGTCACAACCCATAACATGAGCAGCATGAAGGGAGAACCCAAATGTGAACTCTGAAATTTAGTTAATAGTAATGCATTATTATTATCAGCTCATCACTTGTATAACAAGTGCACCACATTAAAACAAAACAAAACCAAAACAAACAAAAATATTTTAATACAGGGCATGGCGGGTGAGAACACAAGACCACAAGAAACAGAGAGCTCCATTAAACTGAGGCTAAAATGGCAATCGTTCTGGGCAACGTTGATGCCATGTGCCTCCAGGCAGACCAGAACCTGACTCTGAACAGAATGTGTTTTCTCTACAGAAAAATGGGCTAAATCGGGGCACTGCTAGAATAACAGGTACATAAGCTAGATTGCTCATGCAAATACTCATAGAGAGAGACATGTCTACTTTCCTTCTCACAGAGGAAAATAATTTTAGCAACAGCAGGATTCTGGGCAGGAGAAAATGAGGCATCCATTTTATTGATTATTGATTTTTTTCTGTAAATTTTCAAAACCAAGGGGCACACATTGCAAAGATAGACACAGAAGCTCCTAGTCCTTATGTTGTAAACTACATCTCTTTAACTTGCCAGGTGTGGCTCTGTTTCTCCTCTGTCATAACGGGACCTGAAAGGGCTAATTGATAGGCAGTCATCTGAAAGCAGTGTGAAAATGTGTGTGTGTATGTGTGTGTGTGTGTGTGTGTGTGTGTGTGTGTGTGTGTGTGTAATTGGCAGGGGCAAGGTGGAGGTAGAAATGGATCCTCCCATTAAGAAGAACTTGATCCTAACTACATTGACAGATGGTAAAGGAAGAGGGTATAGAACAATGGCCTAAAGAATTATCCTGAAACCTTACCCGAGGCCATTAATTTCACCAGGGACTGTCATAAAGCACACTCATGTTGCAATCCTTTCCCAAAGGTCTGCCACAGAACAGAGTGTGGGGGCCATATGATGACACTTGACAATGGGTCAAAAAGACAGAGCCAGATCTTAACAAAATTCAGTGGTATCTAAATTCAGCACAAGGCCAGTGGCTCTTCCAACTGACCTGTATGGAGAGAAAACATAATAGAGAAGGGTTAAGGAAACAAGGCTATGATGTGGTAGAAAAAGCTAGTATTAAAGTCAAAAAGACCTGGGCTCTGATACCAACTCAATCACTTACTACTTAGGTGGCCTTGGGCTACTTAGTAAACCTTGATATAGTCTAAATTTCATCATCATTGAAATGGTAGTGGTAATATTTACCTTTCAGAGTTGTTATAAGTACTTAAAAAAATAAATGTAGATCACAATGCCGCGCACACAGCCAGTACTCAACAAAGGGGGCCATTATACCTGTAGTCTGCTTTAAGAAGCATGCTAAGCTCCCAACGGCAGTGCTGTGGAAAAGTCTATATAGAGGGAATACTTCAAAAGGGAGAAGCATATCTCACATTACTGTACTCCTCTCCTCTTCCCAAAACACGTGGGGTGGCAGATGACTTCCACAGTTGCAGTGGGAAGTCAAAGTCATGGTCCTTATCACCAATAATCTCCATCATCATCATCATACAATAGCAGTAGGAAAAGTGTCTTGCATCTGTTTAGTATTTTCTTAAATATTATCTCAGGTTTCTAAGCCTCAAATTGCCTTGCCTCTCTAAAACATGGCACCAAGTAGCTGCCATCGCTGCAGTTGGGTGACTCAACTCTTCCCTGGGCCTTCATGTGCCTGTCTCGCTGCACGGTATGAAATGCATTTCCCTGCGGGAACAAAGGCTGAAACTCTAGCATTAGTTTGAATGATGCGTTTATGACTCCAGGACCACTGCTCCTCAGTTCGGCCATGTGAGAGCTGGCCTGGGAAGCAAACCACCCTCTCGTTTCTGTAATGCTGGAACGTGTCATAAATTCCAGTGAAATGAGTTGCAAGGAGACTTTGGAATGCACTGTACAGCTCTGGGTCTCCATCTCTGGACTAATTGCTTCACCTCCGACAAAGGTAGTGTAAGTCAATGGGAATCCTCAATCTCCTCTTTCAAGTCCTGGTAGGCTGCCAGCTGGCTAGAAGGGACCTGGATCTATAGCCTCTTTTTCTTCCCCAGCATTGGGAAACTGAATTCACAATTTCTCCGCTCACTTCTCAGCCTGTTACAAGTGCTATCTCCAGTGTTTTTGGCTACATACTTTTCTAAATCCATGCAAGTAGATCTGATAGAATCTGCCAACATATCCGTAAGACCGTAGCCGTGGATACATCTAGAACAGGAAAAAAGGAGCAATCCAACCAGGCGGCCAGGTTGGGACGTGACTTCCATCTCACATGTCTTTCTTGGAGGTGTTTCTGTTTTAGTTGTGGTTCTATTCTGAGTCCTTAATCTCTTATTCTAAAGACCACAGCAGTCTTCAGCTTCTCTAACCAACATAAAATTAAGAAGGAATGGCACAGCTGGGTGTCAAGCTCTAACTATCTCTTTCTATCCTCACAACAATTCTGTGAAATAGATGTTATCATCATAGTGCCAACTCTAAAGATAAAGACCCTTGAAACCAGAGAGACTCAGGAACTTGCCCAAGGTCACCCAGCTAGCATGTGACAGATTCAAGACCTGAATCCAGCTTTATCACACTCTAAAGTTCATTTTCTCTAGTCCATAAGCTGCAATTATTTAGCATTTTATCATTTTTAAAGTACACCGTTTTGAAAGTGTGGAGTCCCTTGAGCTCCCTCTCAGGCCTGGGAGGCGGACAGGACAGACACCGACTGCTATCTCAACCGGCAGGAGAGGACGGGGAGGCTTAGCTGGCTGAGTGACTCTGCCTAGACGCCCAGGTTGACAATGCAAGGAATAGGGACTTTGGGATCAGACACACCTGGGTCTGGGACTGCCCTTGACTTTGCCTGCAGCTGTGGGAAAGTCATTCACACTCTTCACGTCCTCCCCTGTAAAATGCAACTAATTATACCACCCTAAGAGAAGGTTTTCTATGAAATGGACAATGTGTGGCACTTTAAGAAGATGTCTAACAGCATGCCCTGTTGAGTCAGACTGTCTGTTTTCAGTAATTCTGTGACTGAGAAAAAGTCATTTTGAGATTGTTATTTAACTAAGTCTCTATAAACAGGGCATCATAATAGTATTTAATTCGAGGTCATTGGGAGGTTCATTTAAATGATAAAACTGATGTAAAATAATTAGTAATGAGCAAGTCCTCAATAAACGTTAGCTGTTATTATTATTATTTGTAAAGCAGCTCACAACGTGCCTGATCTGTAATAGACACAGTGCTAATCCTCCCCAGCACTGCGTGTTCCCCTGCCCTGGAGCACGCACATCAGAAAACATTCCCTCTAGCTCAAGGATGGGGGCGGGGAGGGCTGCCCTGGCAATTTGCACCTGCTCAAACACAGGCCTCTGGGAGCCAGGTGAATGAAGGCAGGACGTGCCATTTTCAAATTTAATAAACCTACAGACACTCACAGGGGCATCTCTCATTCCCACTGGCAGGTTATAGACAGTCTTTTCTCAATTATCTGGGGCTAATTTTAATACAAGGGCAGCTCTGCTCTCTTTGCTCTCCACCTCCACCCTCGGCCTCCTCCTGAGCCCCAGGTGGGATCTGCTCAGAGAGTGTAAGCCCATCTCAATATCATCCTGAACACAACATAATTAGAAAGCTAAATCAGCATCCACACAAGGAGTGGAATGCTTTCCAAAGCCATAGTCCGAGTAAGTGGAATGTTGGGGTTCCTGGACATTTCTTATTGACTTTATTCACGTCGCGGCTCCCTGTTATCAGTACAGAGAATGAGGAAGATGGGGCATTTATTTTGACTCCAGTGCAGGGATTGTCAAAGTGGGCCTGGTGGGCCCATTCTAGTCCGCTGCCAGTTTGGGGGAGTCAAGCTTCATTAGAGCATAGCCGCACCCACTCATTCACTTATTACCTATGGCTGCTTTTGAGCTACCCAATGACAGAGCAGAGTAGTAGCAACAGAGACCAGCTGGCCCACTAAGCCTGAAAGTACTTACTATCGAGTTCTTTATAGAACAAGTCGGCTGACCCTTGTTCCAGTTTATTCAAGAGCCAGACAGATTCCGGAAGAGCCCAAGAGGGGTCCTCTTCTGCCTAACACTGCTAACCAGTACCAGTCTTTAAGTCTGACAGGTGGCTGGGGCCACATAGAATTGAGTGCCAGGGGTTGTGAAATAGCCTGGCCGAAGTGAAAACCCCTAGGAGATCCGGGCTGCACGTGGCTTTCCTGGACTGTCCCATGCTCATGGCTCCCAAGGGGTAGCCGCCCAGGGAAGAGCAGCTGGGTCCCACATGCTCAGGAGGTTGCTCAAGCCTGATCCAGTCTTCGTGTTGGGAAAACTGCTTTGTGGCTGGATCATCTCCCTACTGACAGTGGCTAGAGCTCCGTAGCTCACAGCCTTGGGGATCTGAGTTTAAAACTGTACCTGCAAATTCACTTTATGTCAATAGTAGACAACAAAGATGGAGGTTGGTTGACAATGATTAGCATTCCTAAGAATTCCCCGGGGTATTTGCTAATCACGCAAATTCCTGGCTATACCCCAAAAGTCCCAATTAAATAATTTGGGGTGTGTTGCAAGAAGCACGACTGTATTTTTTTAAAACAAATATTACTGCTGGTGGTGTTTGCGGTTGTTTGTATGGGTGACCCAGGTAGAACACTTTCAGAAACAGTGTTCTGTTGCTGAGATCTTAATCATTTGGGGGTTTTGGACTATCTAAGAGTCTTATAAAAGCTATGGAAACTTCGATCAAGGGGAAATACATAATGTATGTGTACAGACACATCCAATGTTTCCTACAACTTTCGAGGGTTCTGGACTCTCTAAGCCCATGGCTATGAGTCCTAAAATAATGGATGAGAGAGGAAGCATCTGAGAGCATTTATAAGAACATTTGAGGATGACACTCCTGATAGCTGTCACTTGCCCTTTCCCCCTCTATGGACTTACATGAAGGGTAGTTCCTCCTCTGTGATGTAGATGGGTGCTGCTTGCCCAGATGACCCCACAGGGTGGTGAGGGTCACATGAGGTCACATGTAGGAAAGCAAACTGCAAACTCTAAAAAGCCACATGCACACTGGGGATCGCAGTGATGAAATAGCGTTCATTCTGCCTTTGAGATTCACATCATCCTCAGCAGTGTGATCACAACTCTCCCCTCCCAAGTCCTTCAAGTCCGGTCTTGACCAGACAGTCTGCCTGTCCAGTTTTCCTTTGTGCCATAGGGGTCTGAAGAATTTTACTTTATAAAATAACTGACCACTGGAGATTTCCACTTTGGAGCCCTGCCTGGGCCCCACACTGAGTGCACCCCCAACCCTTCATGAAATTGCCCCGTCTCACTCATCATTCCCTGGTTTCTATTGTGATTGGATGATGTTTTGCAATATGGTATATCCCTTCCCCTCTGTATTTTTCTCTTTTAACCTGCTCTTCCTCTTGCTCCCATCCATTCATATTCAGTTCTTCCCACATGGAAGAAAAGCAGAAATTGGGTTCTTCTGCTGTAGGAGAAGGGAGGCTATTGAAATAGGGCCCCCTGAGTGGGGAATTTAATATTAGGAGATAAATCTGAAGAGAGCAAGGGAATGTGCCATGAATATAGGTAAAGAAGATATTCTAAGCCAAGGAGAGAGCAGGTGCCCAGACCTAAGGTGGAAGCCCACTTCAAGTTTTTAAGGAAGAGAACATGGTCAGCATGGCTGGGTAAAGCAGGAAGGAGAGGAGTGCTGGGCAGTGGGGTCAGAGGGGCTAGATTTGACATGACCTTGAGGTCAAGCTCAGGACTGTGCCTTTTATTCTGAGTGATTCACAATTTAGAACTTAAATTTTAAAAGGATCCCTCTGACTTTGTGTTAAGAATGAGAATCACCCTTTTAGAGTTCCCCCCTCTTGCTGTGTAGGCACCAAGGCATGAGCAGAGAATCCAATTAAGGGGCTCATTCAACATTCCAGATAGGAGATAACTAAGAGACTTAATTAGACCAGGGGTGGCAGTGTGGGGAAGAGGTGGGGGGAGGGTGGTGGAATTATGGCAAGGTACTGGGTAGATTTTGAAAGTAGAGCCAATCACATTTTAAATGATAGGTTAGATGTGGGATACAAAGAAACAAGAAAACCAAGATGCCTGCAGGATTCAGAATCTGACAAATCCAAGATGTGCTGACCCAGGAAGTTGGCTCGGCAGTCAAAGTAGGGATGGATCAGCATCTGACTTAAGCCATGTTATGTTGGAGATGCGTGTCTAACATCCACGTGGAGATAGTGAGTAGACAATTAGACAAATCAGTCTGGGGTTCTGGGGAGAGGTCTATGCTAAAGTCAAGAGTGAACTTCATAGGGCTAAGATGGCGTTTGACAGCCCAGGGTTGGATGAGAGTGCTAAAGGAGTGGGTGTGGATGGAGAAGTGAGAACTAGAGAACCCCAGTGTACGAGTTTGGGCAGAAACCAGGACTCCACACAGAAAACTGGGAAAGAGTAGCTTGTGAGGTAATAGGAGAATCAAAACAGAGTAAAATCCTAAAAGTGAAGGGAATGATTCAAGAAGGAACAGGTAATTCAGCAGCATCAACCGTCATTGATAGTTCAAATGATGACTGAGAATTGACCATGAGATGTTGACAGGGCGGTATGTTAAACTTTGGGAGCCCTAAAGTATTCCCTGGGAGAAATAAGAAATTATTTGTCCTATAGAGCAGAAGGGACATTTTTAGATTGAGACTAAGGGTTACTCAAAAGCAAAGCTAACTTGATGGATTCCCAGCTGCTAAGCAGAGTGTCTGCCCTTTTCTCACCTCCAAAGAAGTGATTTTTCATCAGAGGAGAAACCTGTCACACCTTTTGAGCTTCCAAGCCATAAATCTTTTCACCAACTTGTTAATAGTTTTTCTTGCCACCTTTCCTGATATCCGGAGTAATTGTTATGAAATATGTGCTTGTTCTGTCTCTTCCAGCTGGGGCCCCTCTGTCCTCTGCAGGTCCCGGGGAGAGCAGAGGTTCTGTGCTTGTCACTGGGTGTTCGGTAGAAGCACAGCGGATGCTGTTACTGAGAATGTGACATCCTGATGAAACCAGAGGCGCCACAGAGCAACCCTGAAATCCGAGAGCCAACGGCTCCTCCTGTCCAAAATGCATCAACAAGTAGCCTCTGCTTTGTTGAACATATTCTCTTTCTTGAGGAGACAGAAAGAAAATGACCCCTATTTAATCATGGGGATGAAAACATTCTTTCATGCATGCTTTTAATTATTCCATGGAAATGTACTGAGTGTCTGAAGTTGTTCAGTAGAGCACTAGGTTAAAAGTTTGATGACAATGTGCAGTCTGACATATATACCTTATGGAAGTCATATGTAACAGGCATTAACTGACAGGATTTTTTTTTCTGAGGTGACTGTGGGAAGAGATTGGTCTGGGGGCTATTCCGTGAGCATGGCTTTAAGTCTCCTGTGTTCCTTATGAGGAATGCATTCAGATCAGGCAGTGGGATTTTTGTCTGCCAGGGAAAAGCCCAAGTTAGGATTACCAAGTCCCTTAAACCCCCAACGTGGATCCTGAAATGTCAACAAGATTCTCTAGCGGTTGCAAAAACTACCTTTGAAAACCTTATCTCCATGATATACATCTGGGCTCAAGATGCAATGTCTCAGTATGCATCTGATTGCCATCTTGCTACACTGGCCATACATTCTATAATGGCAACTGGGTGTCACAGATACAGAGTTTCCGTGAACCTCTGCAATGACGAACAGTCAGAGAACATGTGTGATTAGTTATCTTCAAGGTCCAAGTGGGAGAAATCATGGCAGGCCAGGGCAAGACTTTCCAAAGTGCCTGTGAGGGCCACACACTCTTCTACACACTAGGGATACAGAGTTGAAGACTGATCCCTAACTCCTGATTCTAAGAGGCTCAAATGAAAAATAAGTAACATTAAGAAAAGCAAGCACCCTTGGCAGATCTATCTCTAGTTTTAACTCATGAATCCACGGGCTAGACATGTGTCTTAGTCTTGGCTGCCAGTCACTCAGTAACTGATTATCAGCATGTTGAGATTTGATAGGATTGCTTTAAAATTGCTTGAGCAATGATTCTTGCAATACAGTTAAAGCCTAACAATTTAATTCCAATTTTCATAGTTTAATATGGGGAATACATCTAGCCAACTGACCCAACAACACTAAATTACTTTACAATTTCTGAGAAAGTGAGATGCCTGAATTAATCTGTGAGAATTTACCAGGCTCTTCCTCTGTGTGATGCATTGGACTAAGAGCTTTATATGGATTATCTCCATTAATTCACAAACCTCTGAAGTAAGTACCATTATTATCTTCCCTTTTACAGATGAAGAAAGTGAGTCTGAGCCAGGACTCATGGCCTGGAGGGCTGGTACCAGTCTCCTTAATCCGCATGATAAAACATTTCCTCCTGCAAGATTGATTCAGCAGCATTACATCTTTGCTTGATGAATGTTAATGCATCCTGAATGGTTGTGTACACCTATGTAACTTATTCAGTAGAACAGGGAGGGTGAGGGGTGGGAGATAAAAGGTAGCAGGACACAAGGACAGCGTTCACAAAGACATGAAAGAACAATTTCCAGATCACACTTTTAGCCACTTCCTTTGCCTTCTTTTGTATACAATACTATTGACACTCAAATATATCTTTTTCTATCCTTGTAATGAATGAAGATAAGAACTTTTAAATTTTCAGTGAAGAGCAAGAGAAATAAGATATAAAGTCATATTTCTACCCCAAAATCTCAATTGGTAAAACACAGTCAACTTCTGACAAATTTCTCACCTTTACAGATGATGTTTTCTCCATTGGGATTACCCATTTCATTCCTTTTTACTTTTCTCCTCCTGAACCACTCATTCTCCAAGATTCAGCTCAAGGCTCACTTCCTCCAAAACTCCATCCCTAAGTCCCAGACTTGATCACGTGATCTTGCTCTGTTTTCTCCACCATGAGAGCATTGTAACTATTGGTGGGTTTTCTGTACTAGGTTAGGAACGAACTTAAGACAAATACTGTGTTTTACTCCTCTTTGCATGCTCAAACATGTAACAGAGTAGCAGATGTATAGTAAGTATTGGATAAGTGAGTGAATGAATGAATGAACAAATGAATGAATACATTCTGGCATAGACCAGGTGGTTTGCTTGTAATCAGAGTCTACCTGCTTAAACTTAGTTATTCGTCACTTGGTTGCAAAATGGAGCATGTCTACCTCACAAGTGCAGACAGAACTCATGGTCTAACAAAAATGTAATTTTAGAAGAGATAACAGAAATAAACTAGTCCAATCTCTTTACAAAGATAAAGAAACAAAGGTTAAGTTGATTAAAGAGCTATCCCCAAAGTTGCCTAGATGTTCAGGGACAGAACAGAGAATGGAACTTAGAATTTCTGACCCCTAAGCCAGAGACCTTTGCCACTTCACCAGCGTCCTGCCACAATGAAGCATCTCTTAGTACTTCCCCCAGAGGACAGCATGTCTTCCTGATGGAGAGATTAATCTACATGAACGAATCCTCAAAGTAACAAGTGAAAGTTACAAATAAAAGTGAATTCATCTTCCCATGTGTTGTTGAAAACAATTCATCAAGTCTCTTGTCCCTCAACCACCACTTCTAAAATATATTTCCAAAATTCAATTACTTCAGGGCATTGTTTATTTCTTCTCAGATAATTTGGTGCACAAAAGAAATTTTAAAAGTGTTAGAGATTGCTTCTGATCTCAGAATGGACAATCAAGGACATCTGCCATAAAGAAAAATGTTCATTTCAGCCAGAACATTGGTTTCAACAAATCTATTCAAAGAAATAAAGTGGCTGTTCTTCCCTTTGGTAGAATACACTTGGAGCTCACAAAATATTGTGTTAACACAAATGTTAGCGAGCAAGGGCAGACACATAGCCTGATGCCACCAGAATGTAGCACAAGACCCAGCAGTCACTAGAAATTAAAACATTGCTTTAGGGGACAGTAATCCTATAACAGTTTGCAGAACAATTTGATAGACATTACTGATGCATTGGAAAGAACAAGGGCCATGGAAGCAGGAATATGTTTGTGTCCAGCTCTATTGTGTATTAACTCTGTGATCTTTGTCAACAGATTTAATTCCCTTAGTTTTATTCCTCCAGTAGAGAGATATTTAAAGAGCAGGCTCTACTCTAGGCGCTGTGCTCAGCAGTGAAGTAGAGTTTTAGAGGCCTACCCTCATCAAGCTTACATTCTCATAGGGAGAGACTATGGGAGACAAACAAAAAAAATAGGAAATATGCAGTATGTTATTTGCTGATTGGTATTATGAAGAAGAACACAGGTGGGGAAAGAGGAGTGCTGGGAAGAGAATGGCTTCAAATAGAGTGATCAGGGAAGGTGTCACTGAGAAAGTGACATTGGAAAGAGGGTTGAAGGAATGAGGAAATACATCAAGTGGGTACATAGGAATAGAGTACTCCAGACACAGAAAATGGCAAAGTTGAAGGCTCGGGGGTGGGTCACCTGATGTGTTCAAAGAGCAGTCAGAGGGCTGTATGTCTAGGGCATTAGGAGTAATGGGGGGCGGGGAGGGAGTAATGGGAGATGATCTCAAAGAGGTATAAAAAGAGGGGATGCAGAGGGCCAGGCCTTGTAGGACTTTGTAGGCCAATTGGACATCGGCCTTCTTTTCTAAGTGAGGGGGAAGCTTTTGAAGAGCTTTAAGCAGAGGAGTTGTACAGTCCGGCTCCATGTTTTTAAAGATCACAGTGTGTCGACAGTTGGCTTCAGGAGGGAGAGGGTGAAAGCATGCAGAACGGTTTAAGAGGCTGTGGCGTCTCGGGCTAGATGAGTAGCCATGGAGACAGTGAGAGGTGGTCAAATTCTGCCTACATTTAAAGGTAGTGCCATCAGGATCTGCTGACAGAATGTATGCTGGGAACTGAATGAGATGACATACATAGAATGTTAGGGTCATCCAGTAAAATTTATGAGTCTGAATTAGAGCAATTCCTTTACCCCGCTTCTTGTTGGCCATGATTACTATTAATTACTAACATTCATTGATCATTTACAAAGCAGCAGACACTGTCCAGTATTTCAAAGCACACACTTCTCAGTAAATAGTCTTTCCATGTCTATCTATGGGATCCTACTGAGACTTTCTAAGCTCATAGAAGGGAGCTGTTTGGGATGTGGTTGACTCGTTGGTCACTTATTTGCCTTCCTAGTATTTTCTTCATATTTTAACTGGTCATCAGCCCCATGGCAGAAGACTTCATCAGTAATTTCTCAGGCCCAGATTTTTAACATTTATAGTTCACCCTGATTCACCCTGACAACAGTCGTGTGTGCTTGGGCCCCACAAGCAGATTTTCCATTGACCATCCTCTGGGGAGTAAGGTGGTAGACAGGGCTAAACCAGTTGCTAACTGTGGGTCTAGTGTCTGTTGGCCTCACTGAAACTACCTCAACATGGTAGAGATTCCCCCAAACAGCAACTGGCACTCGTTCAAGCTTTCCTCTTCTGCTTCATGGGTAATGGGAGATGGGAGGTGAGTTGGTAATGACCAGCCCCAGATCATCCGCCATCTTGACGGGGAAAGGAGAAGTTAGGACTCAGTACCTCAGAGGCCTATCGGGGCAGTAACAGTGTAGATGTTCTCACCACCTGGACACACTCTCTTTCACTCGTTCAGACAAATACAGACTTCTCTACTGAGCCTCCCCTTGTCAAAATCTGTCAGTCATGAGAAATTTCGATTCTGCTAAGCAAAACCTTTCATCAACGTCGATTTCCCTTCTGTTCTCCCAAGTCTGTTTCTAAGGGAGTGACTTCTCCTTATTGAGTGACTTTGATAAACGGATGGCTCCATTTCCCTTATTTGAGAAATGGACTTCCCAGCATTCTGACATGCTTGAGAGCTGAAAATCCAGGTTACCCAACCCTGTAACATCATCATCTGTTTCCTCTGAGGAAACGATTCACTGCACAGGCCATTGGAATGATCCTGACACTTTATAACACAATCAGAAGGCTCTTTGTGCAGAGATAAAAAGTCCCCAAAGTGAACAAATAGTACTACAGGGTGAGGGACCTTTGTTTCTCTGTTGGAGTGCCTGCCGTGTGAAATGCATTGAACCCGATGGTTTATTGACACCATCTCACTTGCTTCTTGCAGCTCTCCTATAGGGTAACTGTTATTATCCCTCATGTGAAGATGAGACTCAGAGAGGATGAGGACTTTGCCCAAATCACACAGTGAATAGATGTTGGCGCTCACATTTGAACCCAAGTTCACTTAAATGTATATAAACCTGGTCTGTCTAAAAGTTCAAACTTTTAATCACCAAATCACCCACCCCACCCCCCACCTTATTGATTTCCATAATGTGGAGCGTGTCTCAGAGTAGCAGAATCCTGCTGGGACACTGTGCTTTATGATGCCCATATGGCTTCACCTGGAGTCATTCCCGAAGCTGCAAGTTCATAAATAATGTCTCTTCAGCCTGGTTAGGCTCACAGTGCCAGTGGAAGACAGATGATCTACGGCTGTGCATGGTATCTTTGCAAGCTAATGTGTTACCTCCTAGTCTTGGGTTGCCATCCCCTGGAGTGTTTTCATGTGATCGGTTGATCAGTTGTCAGTTTCAGGTCTGTTGTTTCTTTCACCAGAAGCCCGGCCAGTGGAAGATGACAGCCCCAAAGCCCTGCCAGAGCTAGGGGAGCTATCGAACTCGGATAATGACATAAACGAGTCGGCATTCATCTGGGGAATCTCAGACAAAGCAGCCCAGAGGAAAACCATCTCTGTCGATGAAGGTTTGTTTCACTTGCAACAGGAAAAGCAGCAGCAGCAGCAGCAGCAGCAGCAGCAGCAGCAGCAGCAGAAGCAGAAGAGAGCAGAGCCCGTGCACAGGCTGGCAAGAGGTAAAGGGAGGCTGAAGCTGCCACATGTGAGTAGCATCTGATGATTTCTCTGCGGCTGGGAAAGGAATGCTGGGGAGGGGACCCGGCTGTGAGGGGGGCATGCATATGTGGGCTGGGGCTTTGTGACTGGGTGGGAGGGGCGGTTTGCACAATTAACAAGTGCATTTGGTATCTGCTCTCTTCTTCCAAAAGAGGTGTGAGAGTGTGCCCGTACATACTTACATGTTCTCCACTGATCGTAATAAATGTGAGCAGCAGGTGGGCAATATTTTCTTTCTTCTTCTTCTCCATGCTTGAGAGCGGGCTGTGTGGCAGAAAGACACCTCAGCCCGAGTGAGCTTTCCTGAGCACAAGGACTCCCCCGGAGGGCTTCTTTCCCAACTTTCTTTTGCAGATGTGTATGTCCCCATTCCTTTGCCATCTGGCTGCTCTTTTGCAGGGGCATTTGCATGCTGCTAGCCACAAAGGGACAAGTGTGACTTTTGTATCTCTGGTTCTCAGCTCCAGTCGACTGTAGTTAACAGCAGCAAATGCAATGCAATTTCCCCTCTCAGTTAATAAGTGTTCAATAAGCATAGCCCAGGCATGGAAAAGCCCGGGCTGCGTTTCAGCCTCTTCCCAGGGCAAAGCAGCAGGTCTCTTGGGGATGCCAGGGTTGATGCCATCTTCAACTTTAGGGAAGATTTTTGATGTTTTGTTTTGTTTTGTTTTGTTGCTTTTTAAATCAAGCCTGGAATATACTGTGAACAGCACATAGGACTGAAGCCAAGAAAGGGCAGGAGAGAACATTTTTGCTTTGAAGCACCTGTGCAGTGGGCGGCAGGTCATCTCAGCACAGGGAGCTGGCCGATCGATGTCTTTGGGTTATTATTAAATAATGTACAGAGCACAAGCCCCCCGGTCATAAACTTACTTCAATTCTGGTTATCAGAGGATAGGTTTGTTTATTTGTTGTTTGCTTTCCTACTCATCCTTTTCTCTTCAGAAGCTTTGAGATGGCTGAGCATGTCATGCTGAATGCTTAGGTGTTTACATGTCTACAGTGAATGCATATAGATTCATCTTCTCCAGGGGGAGGGGGCAAACAGGGAGCAGGAAGGAGCCAGGAAAGGACACTTTGCTTATCCTAAGAGCAGGCTTTGAGCAGCTGTGCATCATGACAGTGGTGTTGTCTGAGACACTTCATGCTGGGACTTGGCTAGGAGGAGGGCAGTCAGCTGATGCTTGGATGCAGACTGAATGCCGTTACGCTAGAGGGTCAGGGCCCTAGCTCCCAAGTCGTTATGGGGGTGTGCATGAAATAGGAACCAGGGGATGGGCTTCACGGAAATCTTCTCACTGAGGCGGTGCCTTCCAACCTGTCTCATGCCGTGGCACTCCGGGGTACAGAGATGAGGCTGCTCAAAGCTGGGGCTGAGTGACCAGGGGACTCAAATGGCCAACCCAGCCAAAAGTGTTCAATATTTGGGGCATCACACCATCTGGAACTCATCCATTGCACAGCAGGGTGTCTTGGCATACACGTTGGGAGGATCTAACTTAAGCAGCCCAGGGAAAGCCAAAGAAATGAGTCAAGATGGGTAATCGGATGCCTCAGCTTTGTTATTATTTATTTTTTTGCCATTACTAGTAACAATGCATCGTGAAAACGTTACAAAGTGGTTTTTTTTTTAAGTTTCTCCTAACCTTAGTCCCGGTCCTTCTTTTTGCTCTCCCTCAGTCCTTGTCCAAGCAAGCCTTTTTGACACAATTTCAACCACAATCTTGATATATTCCTTTCCTCTGCTTCCTTCCCCAGTATTATTCCATAAATATTTCTCATCTTCTAGTACTGCTTTCATGGAGATGGTCAAGTTTGTGGCTGAATTAAATGGATTGATTCCTTAAATTGATATGCCTTAATCTGTTTAGTGATGGTCAGCTATTAAAATTGCTTCTAGTTTTTCCATAATTGTGATGACACTGTGAATATTTCTGTGCAAGAGCAGTTTTACTTCCCTTTCTTTAAAAAAAAACAAAAACAAGAATATGGGATGAATTTTCAACATTGATATTTAGCTAGGTTAAAAATATGAACCTTTTTTTGTGTCTTTTCCTGCCTATCATCAAACTATTCCCATTGTCCAAAACGATAAAAAATACAGCCTGGATAAATACCAATTTATTTTGATATTATTTTTATCTAGAGCCTTATGCACTTTAGAATACCCCCGCCCCCAAATTAGGAGTTATAAAAAGGTACTTGCCACTTTTTTATAAAAGCTGGCTTTTGAATCCAATTAAGCCAGGCAATACCATTCTCCCTAGGACAGGCCTGACTTCCCAGGTCCCCTCACTTTGTCAATGCCTCACACGAGGGACCCAAGTTCAGCAGCCTCTCCATTCCATCTCTGTGAGAGGAAAAAAAGGGAGGCGGCAGAAGTTCTCCATCCTGTATCACGTCAGCCTGCAAAGATGAGCAGGGTCCATGGGAGGGAAACCCAGCCTAGAATTGTCTCCAAGACCTTTCCTGCTCCTCCCCAACCCAGACAGAGCCAGCAGGGGGGTGAACCCTCTCCTGGGGCAATATCTGTGGCTGAGGCCTGACAGGCGGGCAGGGGGCAGGGAGTGCAGTGGTTTCTTGGGAAGGTAAGGACTAGCTGAGTTCACTGGGAGAAAAAGGGAAATGTCTCGGGTCTCCACTGCTGTGTGTACCTCCTCCATTGGCGAGGGCTTTCATGACGGAGCTTGGCCAGGACAGCATGCCAACTCTTACCAAACACGAGCTGTAGAGAGCTTCATTTTCTGTTCCTACCCCCTAGCAGGGCAATTTTTATCAACAATTTATTTTTTCTTTTATATCCTCTCCTCTGGTATTTCGTCAATTTGGAGATTAAACTATGCTGTTCTGACCTCCTGTGTAGCTCATCATCAGTCGCTTCAGTGCTAATCTCTCTTTGTTGTAATTCCATAATTATTTGGGCAAAAGCCAAGAGTACCCAGTGGGTGCCACACAGGAACCCAGCATGCATTTGCCCACCCTGACCTACACAGGTGGGCAATGACCATATCTTGGGAGCAAGACTTTCCTGCCCAGAGAAGGGCAGGTTTGAGAAATGCAGAGGGTTTTTTAGGAGCGTTATTGACTCTTTCAGTCTGCGAGGGCTTACCAGAAGCACCGCTTCACAAACTGATGTGCCAATGGTGCATCTGAACTCAAGTGGAGGTGATAGGGAAATGGCCTCAGACGGAACAGCGGCTGGGCTGCTTTCAGGACAGACCAGGTGTTCTCACCATCTGCCAGAGAAGAAAGCTTTGTCTGCTAACCAGAGCACAAGAAGCTTTTACATTGTAGCACACGAGTGTAAGGAAGACATTAGTAGGGGCTTCCGCCATGATAACACTCTTCAATCTTCACTGTATTATTGGTTTAAGGTGTAGCTCTTTGCAAGGTTATTCTCTGGGAGAGCGAGTAGAGCTTCTGCTGCGTTCATTGCCACACCCCTAGTCTTTTGCCCAGTAATAATAGCTTTCACTTACCTAAGGTTTGCCAAGTGCCGGCACATATTTTGTCTTCCATTTGCATTACTGCCTCTAATCCTCACCACAATTTTCTACCATGTTTACTATTATTATTTCCATTTTACTGATTTAAAAACTGAGTCACAAGGAGGTGATGCTGCAGGGTAGATGGAGCCTTGGATTGGAGCCAGGGCATAAGAAGGAGGAGGCACTGAGGAAAGAGTCTAATGCCACTTGAGAGTGTCAGGACCACAGTTTGAGCTCAAGTCGTCTGACTCCAAGTCCGTGCTCTTAATCACGGCACCATCAACTCATTGAACGTTGGCTAGGGAATGGCTGAAAGTCTAAGAGAATGTTTAAAAACTACCGGGCAGCTAAAATGCACCGTAGTAATAATAATGATGATGATGACGATGATGATGATTTTTATAACAAAGTGACTAACAGTATTTACTATGCACCAGTTCCTTTTGACTGAAACATTGTGCATGCATTTTGTGTTAATTTTCACAACAGCCTTGTAAGATGGCCACCATCCTTATCTCTAGCTCACCAATGAAGAAACGTAGGCTCTGAGATATTGTACAGTACAACTTGTCCAAGGTCACAGAGCTAGTGAGTCTGACTCTGATGTCTGTTATCTATGACCACGCCTCAGTGATGTACCAACAAGTTAGCACCAGATCGATCAAGGGACAGAGCAGTCCCCACAAAGGGTTTCCTGGAAAAGTGGAGGTGGGCTCAATGGTTTCTTCTGATCTCTTTTGACATAGGGTTCTGAATGGATTTTAGGGCCATCTTCCCGGGATGCTGCACAAAAAATGTTGAGTTTTAGCCCATGCCTGGTCCTGCCTCAAAGGCAAGTTCCCAAAGGAAAATGTTTCTGAAAAAAATATCACCATGGGGCCAGTCATTGATGCACTTGAAAGGGAAAGACAAGAATCCCAGCTGAGCCGCCTGTGTGGTTCTGTGCCCTAGACCCACACTGCCCAACACGGCAGCCATTAGCTGTGTGCGGCGACTGAGCAAGTGACATGTAGCTGGTTCCAACTGAGGTGAGCTGTAGGTGTGAACTACACACCAGATCTCAACGGCTTAGTACTTAAAAATGTAGACTGTCCCAGTAAATTTGTATTGATTAACATATTGAAATGATAACATCTTTGGTAGATACCTAAAGTTAATCTTTCTTTTTATCTTTAGAAAAAGCTGTAATAAAATAAACATGACATTAAATATACCATCTTAACCATTTTTGAGTGTGCAGGGTAGTAGTGTTAAGTGCATCATTGTGCCAACAATCTCTGGAATTCTTTTTATCTTGTGAAACTGATACGCTGTACCGTGAAACAATTCCCCGTTTCTTCCCTGCTTCCCTCTCTGACAACCACCCTTCTTACATTCTGTCTCTCTGAGTTTGTCTACTCTACGTACCTCATGTAAGTGGAATCATACAGTATTTGTCTTTCTTGACTGGCATAGTATTTCACTTAGTGTAATACCCTCCAGGTTTATCCACATTGTCTCATGTGTCAGAACTTCCTTCCTCTTTACCAGAATAATATTCCATTGTATGTATATACCACTTTGTCCATTCATCTGTCAGTGGAAACTTAGGTTGCTTCCATGTCTTCTTTTACTTTTTTTCTTTTTACTATGGCTTCTACAACATTTAAAAGTTGCATATGTGCTTGCACTTGTGGCTTATGTTACGTTTCTGTTGGACAGCACCTGCTCTGAATCTTTTTCTCTTCTTTGATGCCTCTTCCTTCTCACCTCCATCTACAAGACCTTTGCTTCTCTTCACCAATTATTACTCTGACATCCCTCTTCTCCTTTCCTGAAGACCTGAGCTGAGAATCTTAAGTCTGATCAAGTACTCCTTTGGTAAAGATCTACGAAAGACTGTCATGTGCAGTGAAGGCCATTGTGAGTACTATTCCCTTTTTCTATAATGCATAGGGAGAAGGCCCAGTAAGTTGGGACTGAGAAGAAAATTTTTTATAGGAATTTTTTCATAAAAAAAATTTTTATAGGGATATTTTTAAAAGTCAACAGCTTTCCTCCGCTCATAGTCTGAGCATAAATTTTATTAACCATCAAGCAAGAAAGAGTACAAAATCAATAAAGCATAAATTCAGAGCACAGATCAATACCAGCCTCAAATTTCTGAAGTATGGGTTTTGCAGAAAGTCCTGGGTATCTGGAAATTCAAGACAATGGAATGTTGTCAGTGTCTTTTGAATTTTGCATCCCTCATGGGATAGAACTCAAAAGCCTTAGCATGGCACCCAAGGCCTTTCCACTTTCCAATTTCCTTTCCCACCACTCCTCACACAGCTCTCTATAAGAAAGTAAGCACTAGTTATTAGTATCCAAATGTGCAGTGGGTTCCCATGCCTTTCAGCCTTGGTAATATTCAGCCTGAAAGACACCACACAACCTGTATGCACTTGGTAAAACCTTACTCATCCTTCAGAACACAATTCAAAAGTCACCCATCTGTGAAGCACCCCAGTGTCCATCACGGTCCCAGCCAGAAATAGATGGCACATTACAATGAGTAGGTAAAAGGTGTTGCATAATGAGATTATTTACAAAGGTACAGGCAACATTAAGGGAGACCAAGATGGAATGGCAATAGAAAGGAGGAAGCAGTTACTGGAATATGGTCAGACTCAGAGAGAGGGGATTCCAGATAGAAGCTGTGGCCTCTCCTAGACAGTGCAGCCCCTGCTCACCTGTGAGATAACAGGGAGGGAACTCTCTCCTCCAGCATTTGATGTCCTCCCATTGATTGAACCCATCTGGAAGCCAGAGGCATGAATGTCCAGAGGATGCAGTTCATAGAGGACACCTCCAAGAGAACAGAGCAGGTGGGACAAAGTGGAGGGGGTATCTAGAGGTACAAAAGAAACTATTGACATAAGCCCCTCGTCCATTCCAGAAACAACTCCCTTTGCAAGACACCTAAGTAGTCCCATTTATAACGTGAGATAATGCTTTTCATATTGTACTTGAGTTGTTCAAGTCAATGTCTTCTTCTCATCTATACATGAGACAATGAGCTCTTTGAAGGTCAGGCTCTATCCTTCCATTCATGCATATATTTCTAACACCAAGCGAAGTACTTGGTTGCAAGTAGGTACTAAGTAAATACGGAGTAAATGAGTGTGTTCCTCTGTCACATTTTCCCCGTAAGGCCCCCTTTGGAAACTGGGTGATCTACAATGATTCTAGACTGGAAATTTCTCAATGAATTGAAATATATAGGATTTATATCCTCCTTCTTTGAATCCCAGCTAGGGAGCTAAAAGGTTTTGAACACATGATTCTCAGCGACACATTATGCTGTAATTGGTAGCACACTAAGTTTTGGGAAAATGAGGAACTTGGACGTAAGTGGTGGGAATCAGCAGTTGGACCAACCATGAAAATAAGAGTTTGTGTAGGTTCCCAGGAGAAAACAAGCAGTTGTCTGAATTGAACCAGGTAGCAGAAGGAAAGAAAAAGAGGAAAGGAGGAAGGGAGGGGAGAGAGACAGAGAGACAGAGAGACAGAGAGACAGAGAGAGAGAAGTTTACATATGTGTAAATAAGTATATATAAGAAACGCCATCTAAGGCAAGGGACAGCACAAGGCTCAGGGAGACTGCACATTGACTATGAAAGCTCATTTGAGGCCAAGCTTGACACAACCATGATTATTCCAGGGACGAGGCTTTACCAGGCCGACTGGCCCCCTGACCAAACCCGTGAGTGAGAACACGTCTCTGAAATATGTCGGTGGACCTTGGGTATGTTCACTCTACTGGCTCTGTGTTTAACCTGCACTTTGGAGGTTGCATTCATTTCCCGTGGCCGCCATAACAAATTACCACAAACTGGATGGCTTAAATGAGCAGAAATTGATTCTTTCCATTTTCCGGAGGCCAGAATCCTGGAATGAAGGTGCTGGCAGAGCCGTGCTCCCTCCAAAGGCTCCAGGCAAGAATCCTTCCTTGCCTCTCCCAGCCTCTGGTGGCTGTAAGCGGTCCTTGGTCTGGGGCTACAGAACTCCAGTCTCTGCCTCCGGAAGGCAAGGTCTTAGCCCAGTGCCCTGCAGTTTCATAAGAAATGGATTTAGACTCTGACCACAGTGAGTCTCACCACCTTCCCTCTGTGGCAGGTTTTATAGCTTCTGCAGAACAAGGGGCCTACAATTCACAGTGGCCCCTGGCCATTCACTAATTGGTCTGGCTGTGTGTGTGGCTGTGGCCCCTCCAGATGCTAACGAGAGAAGAAGGATTATGAATTCAGCTATTGTTTAGACTCCAGACAACAACAGATTCTCTGATTGGCCGCTGCTCTCCTACAGTCTTAGTTTTAGTTGTCACCTTAGAAAAGCA
>VMDR010010297.1:0-31135 GCA_007922815.1 Macrotus californicus | reverse complement strand
GTTGGAGAAACAAAATTTCCTTTGCATTCAAAATTCATATATTCCTTATATGTTTTATGTATGTCAGTATTTGGTTCTTTTTTCTTACTAGATAGTATTCACCTGGTAGATAAACTATTTTGTTTATCAATTCACCTCTAAGTAGACATCTGGGATTTAGCTGTTCTGAGTAAGACTACTCTGAACATTTGTGTGTGATTATTTGTGTAGATTGGTTCTGCAATATTAATACATCAATATATTACATAATATACGGTTATTTTCCTATAAACTATGGCCTGGGAACTAGCCACCTGTTTTTGTAAGTGAAGTTTAACCTGAAAATGTCGCCCTCATTTGCCCACGTGTTCTCTCCGTCTGCCTTCAAGCCACGATGACAGTGTTCAGTAGCTGCAGCGGAGTCCGTGTGGCCCGCAAGCCTAAAATACATACTCTGTGATGCTGTGCAGGAAACGTGCTGATCTCTGTTGCAAATACTCTGGATTCTGTTTTATTCCTCCAGAGAATGGGGGTGGTGTTTCTTGTTTTTGGTTTTATGTTTTCAGAGCCAACTAAGTTTGTTAGTCTCTACTGGAAATGTCTTACCTACCATGTGAAACCGCTCGTGTCTTGCATGAGTTAACTCTTGCCTCATCTCAGCTATTTGGAGTGTGTCTGATGTCTGCTTGGGTCGGGTGCCATCTAAAGCCTTAGGCTTCTCTAACTCTGTTTCGGGGGATTGTCCTTTCAGTTTTTGTCAGCTTTGGCCACCCCAGTTTCTGTCTTCACTGTTGTTTTAGCCTTCTGATGTCATGCATGACCACAAGCCACTGTTAGGTCAAAGCTGCAGAAACAGTAAGCTCAATTGTGCCAGTCTGTCGGCTCCCTAAAAATGCACCTACCTTTTTCCACTCTCCAGAACCACCAGGAAGTTGCTTTTTGTATCCTGTCCTTGGTTTATGGTTGTTACATACAGAAGGGTTGGTCCTCTGGGAACTTACTCCCTCATTCCAGAAGGGGAATCTTTTATCTTTAATCGTCACCTGAGGATATGGTTATTGATTTGGGGGGGGGGGGAGAGGAGAGGAGAGAAGAAGGGAGAGGAGGGGAGGGGAGGAAAGAGAACATCGATGTGAGAGAGAAACATCCATCTGTTACCTCTCACACACACCTTGACCAAGGATCGAACCCACAACCTAGATATGTGCCCCGACCGGGAATCGAACCTGCAAACTTTTGTACAGGATGATGCTCCAACCAACTGAGCCACTTGGCCTGGGCAGAATCTTTTTATCTTATATCCTTTATACTAAGGAATTCTGGATCATTTTTCTTTCAAATAATTTAAGAATTTAAGTGATTTCTTCCCACTTTTCATTCTTTTCTCTTCTTTGGGACTTCTTTAACTAGGTAGTGACAGTTCTCCTTTCTCTAAATTTCCTCTTACTCTTCAGCTTTCTTGAACACTTTCTGATGTGTTCTAGTGCAGAGTCCCTTGCAACTCGTTAGTTCCTTTGTTTGCTAGGCATAGACTACATTTTTCTTCCCATGTCTACTAACTTCTGCCACTAGCAATCTCGAAGTATGTGGAGTTGTGAGGTAAAAGGGAAGACATGAGCTTATTTAACTGTTAGTAGCCAAATCTTCTCTGTTAAGAGGTAAAGTTTGAAGATGTAAATGAGCTAGATTTCTGTTTTCCTTATATTAAAAAGAAGATTTATAATAATGGCTAAAATCCAATTATTGTTGCTTTCTTCAGTCAATGTTCGTTTAGATTTATCTTCATTTACATGAGTCTCTTTGCTCTCCATTGCCTTTCGGTCCTTCCCTATCAGATCATATTTCTTCTCAAAGTACATCATTTTGAAACCCCTTTGGACTGATCTGTTGTCGGCAGGCACTCAGATTTTGTTTCCATGAGAGTCTCTATTTAACCTTTAGTCTTCAATAAATTTTTAGCTAAGTTTCAGAGTCTATAATGACACTTATTGTTTCTCTTGACCTTTTGAATGTTGTGTATTCACTTCCTTATGTTGGTGCCAAGACGCCATCTTTGTCATTTTCCTAATCTTAAAACTTTCCACATTTCACTGTTTTTTATGTTTGCTGTAGATTTTTATAAATGTCCATTAATCACAAAAACATTTCCTTCAGTGCTAGTTTGCTGAGATTTTTCTTTTTGAATGAATGTTTTAGTGTGGCTGTTGAATTGCATCACATGCTCTGTACCCAGAGAGAGAAGAATTATAGATTTCGAACTTAGCGATGTGCTTGATCACGTTAATCCAATCTCTCATATCACAGTGTTCAAGGAAAAAGCCCCCTTGGCCACGGTACATGGCACTTTCATGCGTTGCTGGATTCCGTCCGTTAAAACTTGTTTAGTGTCTTTATGAGACCCATAGCCTAGCTCCCACTTTGTTTAGCATATTTAAATCTAAGTTAGTACTGAGGCAGATAACTACTTTTTCTTCCTTTTACAATCCCTGTCTGGCTTGGGGATCATAAAGTGTGTTTAGCAGTGTTCCTCTTTTTCTATTCTCTAGAGAGTTTCTGTAAATTGAGAATAAATTTCTTGAAAGGTTGTTAGTTTTTGGACCAGGTGCGGGAAGATTTTTAACAGTCAGTTTTAACTATCCTGTGGTTACGAAACAGTGCAGCTTTTCAACTGCTTCTTGGGACCGTGTTGGGAAGTTTTAGTAAGTTTTTAAAGCCATCATTCCATTTTATGTAAGTTGTCAAGTTTGTTGTCCTAAAGTTTATAACCTTCCTGTTTCTGTTTAAGCTTTACATTACCTATGATCATGCCTTCCTATTTCATTCCTATAGCGTTTCTTTTGCCTTCTCTTTTTTCTTACTAATTTTCAATTTGATTAGGATTCATGGGAATTAGATTTCAGCTTTTTGTTATTTCTTTTTATTCTTCTTTTCCTATTTTTAAAATACCCCCCTCTCTCTTTCTTCCTCTTTTCCATTCTTAATGATACTAAGCTGTTTTGTGATGGAAAAGACTGGTTTTGAAAATATCACCCCATACTGAATTACATTTGCAGTCAAATGTTTAAGTTATTGGAATTGTATTTTGGAGGAAAATATATAGAAGAACAAAGAGTTACACGTAAGTTCAAGATTTAATTGTTACTTCCATGTACATGCACTTAAGTTTTTTATTTTAACATAAATTTCAGAGCATCTTAATGCAACTAATTGCTATAAAGAAACGCATGGGTACAGGTTTCTTTGAAGATAAATTTTGTGATATTTATCCATGAACTTAAATCTTCCGCGAATTTAAAGCTTCCATTTAAATTATTTGATTTTTAAAAATATAGTATTTTCATGTAAACATTTAAAAGCCTACTTGAGATAAACACCTAATTTCATATTATGTGTTTAGTGGTCTTCTCTTATTACAGAAGAAGAAGAAAAGGGATATTGTACTATTTTTATTCGTTTGCTAGGAAATGCTGAGTTGTGCGTTTCTGTTCTGGATTCCTACACAAAGCATTTTAAGTTTGAAAGTTCTTTTCTTAATTGGCATATTAAGTGGTTTCAGCAATTAAGTTGAAAAAATTCAACTCCGACTCCGGTAACAGATGGAGTGTTTGATTGTAACAAAACACCCAGCCCTGCTCCTCATTATCTTAAGAAAGGGCTTGGGATTACAGGGCTCTGGTAGCACACGTCCCAGAGGTTGCACTGAAGGTAATCACGGCCCATACCGTTTGTGCAACGCTTTCTTGCTTTATTTTAGACAGTTTGGTTTGAACTTCTGGATCTGAGTCATTTTTATGAGTGAGGCCGCAGCTTACTCACCACAGATCCCTAGACCTGCAGGAGGAAAGGGGGAAGAGACCTCCTCTTGGAGGCGTATCCTGCAGGACTGTGCTTACCTTGAACCTCGGCCAAGTGTGCTTTTATGCTCTCAGTGCCTGGCCTGGAAGTCAATGACGGCACCTGCTGTTTGAGGAGCAGACAATGGTGGAGGGTGGAATGCGGACCACCAACAGTGTGCGCTGGGCAGGCAGGGCCCTAGCGCCTCAGCGCCAAAGGCTGGCTTTGTAGTTCACTGTGCATTGATCAGCTCATGAACTTGATGAAATAATTTATGTTTGCACACAAGTGACCTTTATTGATTGTAAGGAAAGCAACATTTTTCCTTGGCAGAAAACTCGACATTTGTCCCCATGATTATAAAAGATCCTTGCCAGAAAGATCTTAGCAGGATAAATAAATAAATAAATAAATAAATATTTTCAGGAGTTAAAATTCTCAGGTTAGACATCTGTTAATTCAAATATAAATGTGTCCACAAAAGTAAATTAAACAGTTAACCTCCCTGTTTGTTTTTAAGAGTCTAAAATATTGTATAGGAGCAATTTGATTTAGGGTTTTTTTAAAAAATAAGTTCTTGGATGAAGTCTTCATAAATGATACGTGCAAATAAAAGTTATAAAATAAGCTCATACCCTAAATACAATAAGATACACTTGTATGAAATATTCTGAAGCAGAAAATGACCTGTCATAGCAGGTAATAACAATGTGAATAAGATATATGACGCTCTTGCATAGACGATTGGATTTTTAAGAGCCTACAAACATTTCAGAAATCTAAATATTTAAATAGAAGGAATAGGAAAATAATACTTTGGGAGTTGTGACAAATCCGTGGTTAGCATCGCAACGGACCCACTTAAAACGTTCGCTTAAATATATCTTTTCCAAAGCGTTTCATAGATTTGAGTGATGTTAATTTGAACTTTGCCGTGGTTTGTAGTCTGTTTTGAACACCACTGACCGAGTAAACTTCCTAGAATAGCCGTTTTATCTTACCAACCTGCTGGTCAGCTGCCACATGGGCTTCTTTCTCCCTCCAAATACGGAGACCCTGGTCCTTCCTGGCATTCGACACCAGGTTCTTCCGCCTCTGAAACCCTGGTCATGGCTCCCACCCCCCCACCCCACCCCACCCCCGTGTGCCTCCTCCGTCACTGGGCTCCCCACCCCTTCACGACCTCATCTCCCACTCGGCCACTTACTTCTTCTGCCTCCACTGACCTGTTCGCTTCCACCCTCTCCTCCAAATATCTGGATAGGTCGCAACACAATTATATTCACTGTAGATTTCTTTCACCCCCTTTAAGTATTCCTCATGGATTTCATATGTCTATGCAATTTGCAAATAATATGCTTATGTCTAAAAACGTCAGTCATCTTAGAGAAAGAGAAAGCCCTAAAGAATGTGCCAGCTGTGGCTGTTAATATCCATGTCCCTGGGTGGCCACCACTCTAGCTGTGCCTCAGGTGTCTGAGTGTCTTGCCTCCCTGGTTTCCTTAGAGGTGTCCTCCTTCATTGTTTCCACGTCTCTGCTGCTTTCCCCCAGTATATTTTTATTCCTTTCAAGTTTTCCCTAGGAAAAGTTCCTTATATCCTGGAGGTCTAGCACTCATCCCTTTGAGGTAAATGACCCACTGAGAGGCTCTGCGTTGGGTCGCGGGCGAAGGCTGTACCGTGACACACGAGTCGCTGTGGCCTTTGGCTGTAAAGCAGAGCTCAGCAGGGACAGGCTTTAGGCCAGGAGCCACTCAGTCTGCACCACGAACACCTCACTCCAGCCTGCATCGTGTGATGGTTTTTGCACGACCCACAAAAATAAGTAATGGTTTTTAGTTCACACTTTTTCTGCTGCAGCTACTTAATGTTGCATAGTCACCTGTGTTTCGTTAAAAGAAATTTTAAAATATTTAAACATATTAAACAGATTTCTTGTTTTATGTATCAATCTTCTCATCACTACGGATAAGCCACACACTATTTCAAGTTCAACATTAAAAGTACCTAACACCTATTTTTTCGGATAATTTCTGTTCTGTTGAAGTGACTTTCTCAAACATGACTGATTTAACCTCAAAAATGGGATACGTTCCCCTTATCAGTTACGATGCCCTTGTTTTCAGCATGTGATTTGCACAGGCTTGTGGTGCAAGGTGGAAGGCGAGAAGGGATGCAGGACCAAACTCGACCCCCCGATGGACGGGACCGACTGCCACGCTGGAAAGGTAGGTCACTCGTAGGGCCGGAGGTGACCAGGACATCGAATGCGACGTAAGAAACTTGCACTGCCTCCTGCCGGCCACACGTGTGTCCACCTCAGCACTAGCGGAATACTTTCAGTATGTATGACATTCTCAGCATGTCATCTCTAATATTTTTAACTCTTATATTTTTTTAAATCCATGGTTGTTTCGTGAATATTGATGCAGTTATTTTTATTGTTGTTGATTATGACACTGTTAAGAGTAAGATATATGTATTACCTTGCCACAAAAAGGATTCATGTTTTTTTACTATTTACATCAAACATGAGTAAAATAATAGCATACATAAGAAAACTTCTCAGAACTGATGAAGACTTTCAGGTGTAAAATATTGTCTCAGGAGAGCCACTGAGTATAATTTTTCCTTGTCATTTCAAGCATCAAAAATAAAATACTCTAATCGACATTTTGGAGATTAGTAAATATTTGGCTGTATAAGTTGTTTAATATGTTTTATAAGGCTATAGGAATTTATTAGTATGTATTTCCAAATCAAAATAATTGCTGTTGAAAATTTAATCTTCTTGTGAAGAAAGCAAAGGAGGTAGATTCCATATAAACATATAGTTGTGGTAAAGTTAATGAGAGATAACAGTTCAATAGTTTCCATAGTTTTAAGATTTTTATTCTAGGGAGGAAAGTGGAATGGCTGTCACCTTATTCTAGATGACAGATCAGAGACCTTGCCTCTGGAGAGCATGGATTCTGATTACATTTGAACAGAAACAGCAACGTCAAGATCACTTGGGGTGAAAGTGCAAAAAGGGCCACCTTAGAAACATATTAATTTGAAAAATTGGCAGAGTGGAAATCTAGCAATTCTACTTCTAGAATTTTGTCCTAAGGAAATGCACATGTGTCCCAAGACAGGCATGCAGGGGTGCACGCGTGCACACACACACACACACACACACACACACACACACACACACACACACTGGTGTTATGTAAATGCAGTTTGCGGTGGTGAGAAATGGGGAACAGCAGGAATATGCCTCCGCAGGAGAGTGGCTGCAGTGCAGGTGTCGAAGGGACGCGGCAGACACGTATGTGTGCTCACCTGGCACAGTCTGCAAGGCGAGGTGGTTGGGACACAGGCAGGTCGGAAAAACTGGTGCTTCGGGACACCGTTTGAGAGTTAAGAGGAAACAATGTGTGTCCAGATGTGAATACACATTACAAAGTGTATATATTTACACGTATATAAAATGGCTTGGAAGTATAAACTCTAAACGGTAGTTAGTAGTTAGCCCCTGGGAGGGAACTGGAATCGATGAATGGGACTCGGGAGTAAAGCAACAGGAGGTGAGGGTGCGCCTAGCTTTTCTCCGGACATTTCTGGATTGTTTGCTCTAAAGTATGTAGTCATTTATTACTCCTGTGATTTCTTTCATTAAAAACTGAAAAAATGTGCAAACGGTTAAGTCCAAAGTATCTTTGAAAAGACTAGAAACGTTGTACCACTACATACACCCAGTAAGAAAATGGCTCCTTGGAAGGGAGCTGCTGGGAGATACCATCAGTTATTCACGTACGATGCCAAAGGTTTTTCTAGGAGCTTAGACAGAGAGTCAGAATTTGGATTTGTTTTATTTTGAAAATTATACACAAAAGTAGGACAATGTGTGTGTGTTGGGCAAGCCTTAGGGGTCGCGCTGAGTGATGCATTGCTTGAATCACAGAACTGCACACCAGCAATGCATTCATAGCCCCGAAACAGGAAAGCACTCACCCACCAACAAAGGCAGCCAAACACTTTGCCACATTTCCTCAAACATCACACAGCCCGTTCTCCTTAGTTATTCTCTAGCAACATAAAAGCTCTTTCGTTTTACGATCTGGTGTCTAGATAGTTTTCCGCTATTATTTTTCTTCTGATATTTATGAGAATAATTTGCATCCTCCAGGTCTCTAAACTCATCAAAAGTAAAATGTTTTATTTCCCTGTAATTGTGCTAATGATATTCTTTTAGTGGTGTGGCTGTACTGCTCTCATATTGAAATAACGAGTGAACTTCTCAGTTCCTCAGGCCACGTGGCCTTCCTCACATACCCATCTGGTGCAGCAGCCGTCAGGAAAATAGCTTCCGACACTCTTCTGGACGCCTGCGACCTCACACTGAGTGCTGGTAGCTCGAGATGTTGCTAACCGAGAAACGAAGCTGGGAATTTCGTCATGAGTACACTCCGGGGATGCTAATCTAGCTATGCAGTGAGCTTACCTACGGGCATGCAATTAAGTTGAGAAAGTGCCTACAGAATTTTATGATTCAAAATGGTTGTGAATATAGAGATTTATCTACTATCTATACACAGCACTTTCCAAATTAAAAGCAGCCTGTTTTCTTTCTTCTGTTCCCTTAAATAATACTATCATCTGTGTTTACATTTACAGTGAGAGGTTAAAGGGTTGATCAATAATTTGGTAAAAACCAAGAAACTTATGTTTTTAACTTACAGTATTTGCTGGGAATTGAGAGAGGAGAAAGGAAAGTTTTACACCAATTTACTAGAATTTTAGGCTGTTTTGAAGGATTCTATGTAATATATTTTAGTTATTTATTTTCGTAAATTGGGATTCTTGAAAATTACCGTCACCACTCTTTATTCTAAAAGTAGAGACTGTAATATCCCTACAGTAACAAATTCGCATACACAGGGTTTGTTGCCTTCTTTCTCACTTTCTTCTCTTCTCCAACAACATGTGTATAAGAAAGTTTGGTTAGAAAATAATGTTTCCTTTGGCATCTTCATGGACTTCTTCCCACTGGGTGTTTCCATCAACTTCCTAGACATCTCTGCATAGAAATTTAAGAGAGTAGAAATATAATCAATTTTTTAGATCATGTACCTCCCAGAAATAGTCTGTATTCATCCATAGCCTCTTAACATTTCCATAAATCAAACTCAATCAGAAGGTACAACAAATGTTGACTGGTTTAGACCAGGTGTAATATCTTTTTTGAGGCTAAAAACCCCAAATGAAATAGAAGACACTGCTAGAAAATTTATAGAAAACATCATCAGGACCATTTTACATTCAAGCTCACTAGAGTGTATGCTGTATCACCACTGAAGACAACATTCAACACTTGCCTCCATGTCGAGGCACAGGGCCACCTAGCAGACACAAAAGCAAGTTCTTACCGTTGCCTCCAGAGAGAGGCTTCTCTGTAAGGCGATGAACTCCAAGGAGTAGGTTACCTTTTCTTTAACCTCCACTGACCGGTGTATGCAGGTGTGGCTGGCAGATCTGCCTCCACGCCTCTCCATCTGCCAGGTCTGGTCTGGCTGCAGTGGTGTCAGCCTAGACCTTGGTGTCTCCCAGAGCATCTGTAGTCGGCTGCCACCTCCAGCCCGGCCTCTCATGCCAGCTGCTGCTAAGCGGGCAAGGAGCTATGACATTCACTCTGGGAAGAGAAACACCTTTCCAGTAGGCCAAACGACTTGACCAGTCGAAGTTTGGCAGCTTCCACCTCGGACCCCCTGTCCCGTGAACGGCATAGCCCTCACCGAGTGACCCTTAAAACCGCAAGTTGTCTGCGGGTCCCACGGGCCTGCTTCTGCCCTCTCTTGTCAAAGGTTCAGACTGAACCTTTCCATGAAATCTCAATCATTTCATGACAGACACAGCATATCAATCTATCCGACTTGTTGGGGTTCATTCTTTTAAGCCCAGATTTAAAATGTCTTGACTCTAAAAGAAGTTGAGTTTAAAATTGGATGTGAGTAGAGAAAACCTGCAGGAACTGATTACTTTGTTGCACAGAAAAGCATTGTCTGGGTTCGAGCAAAACTAGGGAGCGTGGTTTCTAAGTTTTCTCTTCTAAAAGTAGCATGTGAGAACAGATTCTCAAAAGAAATTTTAAAGAAACAGAGATCAATGAAGATCAGAATGAATACAGTCTTGGTTACGTGTCTGGCAACTCATTACTAACACGAATATAATAACACACCTAATTTATTTTTGTTATAGTTCACCTTTGTTGGATCTTTCATGTGGGCTACACATCGCGCTTAGCACTTCATTCACCCCCTGCAAAGCGTCTATTGGATCAATTTGATTATCACGCTCGTTTTGTAATGGGAAAATTGAGGATCAGAGTGTTCTCCCCAAATTCCTCATAAATCATGTTGCCCTTAGGTGCAGAAAATTGTTTAGGACTGGGGAGGGTCAGCTTGCTCAACCCCCGTCACGGCACAATCATTTATATAATTTCTCCTAATCTTTACTTACTGTTCTCAACATGATTTTGTTCAATTAATTTTCACCTTGAACACGTTTGCCATGACCCTCAGGGGAAGTTATAACGAGCTGTCTTCGAGGTTGGCGAGCCAGTCCTGGGTGACCACAGAAACCGCCTCTTTCCTGCTTTCGTTTACAGCTCGAGAGAAAGTCAACGTAAAAAAGGAGTCGCGCTCTCCCTTCCTCTCTCCCTGCTCCCTTCTTAGTGAGTAGATACGAAGTAAGCTACAGAAAAATGGAAACAACAGGATTTCAAAGAGTCTAGTTGCGCAAGTTTTCCAAATAAACAGCTTTCAGAAGAAGTCTTGCTTGCATTTGATGGGACCTCTTTCGGAAAAAGAGAGAAAAAAAGCATAAAGGAAAGTGCCAAAATTAAATAAGACTGATTTTTTAATTTTAAGGAGAGTAGCCTGAATCCCTGACATTTCAAATCAAAATTGCTAAATTTGCTAAAACTCTGCTTCCCTCTCGTTATAGGACATTGATGTCTTATTTTTCTTCCTATTCTGTATGTCTCTGCTTTTTAGTTTGTCACCTTTCCATTGCTATGTTTTTAGTGTGTCAGTCTCCTGTCCTGGCCTGCGCAGCCCCCCACCCCATCCCTGCCACGAGGACTGAACTCTCAGGGCTTGGCCGCGGTCCACGTCTGTGTGCTGTGCGCATGCGGAGACCGCGGGATCCGACAGGAGACCTGGGGGAACTGGCTATTGTTCCCATGACAATAAGCAAGTGCCACCCGATCGGTGGTCTCTTTCAGTTGCGTGTGTTTGGGGTGGGGCTCCAGGAAGCCCGATGTGATCGCAATTCCAGTGACTCTGTAGGCCAGTGAGTGATTTTCCGTTGTGCCCTGATTTGCTCACCTAAGACATGACTTTTGGAATAGTGGTGTAAGGCTGGAGAGTGTGCCAGCAGGACCTCCGCACCTGGACACGTGGCCGGAGAGTGGAGCGTGTGGAGCCCCTGCAGCCGCACCTGCAGTGCTGGGATCAGCAGCCGAGAGCGCGCGTGTCGCGGGTAAACGTCAAGCTCCTGGGTCGGGGGCGGGCACTTTTTTCTTCCGTTCTGAAATGTGAAGATTTCACTGATAAAACGTGTGGGCAAGCAAAATATGCCCCTCGGGCCCTACTCCACTTTGGGAAACTGACGAGTCCCTCAAACTACGTATTTTATATGTTGTAAAAGCTCCCTTTAAAAAAGTCATTTATATGTGGAATCTAGAGAGAAAATAAACAAACAATATAGAAACAGACAGAGGTCAGACGGGTGGTTGCCAGAGAGGAGCAGACCTATGGGGGCTGGGCGGTAAAGGTGAGGGATTAAAGAGTGCAAATCGGTTATCATGAAATAGTCACGAGGATGTGAAGTGCAGCCCAGGGACTGCAGCCAGTCACACTGTCATAGCTGTGTGTGGGGCCAGCGGGTGCTGGAAATACCAGGGGACCACTCTGTAAAGCACGTGATTGTCCAGCCACACTACGCTGTCCAACTGAAACTAATACAGGATAGTGTCGAATGTCAACTGTCATTGAAAGTGAAATTTAAAAAAAGAAAAAGAATAGGAACAAACACTTGAACCTCCTACACAGGCTGGATTCTTGATTAAAGCCCATAGAACGTGTTGAGTGACCAGGGGGACGTGTGTGAGAGCGAGTAAGCCGATGTTTAGAGGAACCGTGAGAGGAGCAGGAAGAGGACAGGACTTGGGAAGGGGGGACACAGGAACAAAATCAGCGCCCAAAGGAGCTAAGAATGATGAGGAATAAAGGTGTGCGGGCAGGGAGCACGGCAAGGTCCTCCTGCTCGACCCTGTCACCCCTAGAGCGGTCCCAGGCCGGGGTGACACAGTCACTCCAGCCTCATGCTCCAACTCTGGGCGCGGGCTCAGTGGCCCGACTCCTTCTCAGGCTTATTAGAAGCGTCTTCTTAATAATCCTCAGCCACAGGCTCCTTCGTGGGAACCATAGGCTTTCTGTTTTGCCCCAGCCTCCGCCCGTTACTCTTTTTAATTTCCATGGCAAGTTGGCTTTTATTTCACATGTATTTCAATTGCTCAAAGGTTGGAAAAAATACATAGTTTTTTAAAAAATAAACATGGGTTTCCTGCTATTACTGGTCATTTAATGAGTCCACATTTTCAAAAGTATATTAATATTAAAAAGTATACATTATTACTATAATGCCTTTTAATTTAAAAAAAATGAGTAGTTAATCTAAAAAAAAAAAAAAGAGATAAAATTGATTATTTGTACTATCTTTTCTAGGCTAGGTTCTGAAGCAAGGGATTGTAATGGTCCCAGAAAACAATACAGAGTATGTGAGAATCCACCTTGTCCTGCAGGTTTGCCTGGATTCAGAGACTGGCAATGTCAGGCCTCTAGTGTTAGAACTGCGTCCTCAAAGCATGTGCTTCAGTGGCAAGCCGTCACGGATGAAGGTAGGAGCGACCAGACCCCAGGTCTGCTAAGTGCGTCACAAGAGCAGTAGGTGCAGTCTAGGTATTCAATGCTCCAGCTTTTCTGCTTTTCACTGACATGAAACAACCACAAGCACTTGCTAAAATACACATTTAAAAACATGGAGCCCTTCCTGCACACCTGTTAGAGCAACCAACAAAAAAAGAGCGGCAATACTCAACGCCGGTGGGGGCGAGGAGACCCTGCATCTGTCACACTTTGCCGGTAGGAATGTAAAACGGTACGCACAGCTGCTGTGAAAAAACGCACAGCAGTTTCTTAAATAACCAAATATATGCTCGTGATATAATTTAGAAAGTGCAGTCCTGTGCATTTACCCCAGAAAAATGAAAATGGACAGTCACAGAAGATCTTGTACTCACAGGTTTAAAGCAGCTTCATTTTCAATGGCCCAAAACCGGACACAACCAGCAAGGTTCTGAGTAGCTGAATGGTTAGACAAACTGAGGTACATTCAGACCATGGGATAGTAAGCCGCGATAAAAGGAACAAACTACTGATATGTGCAGTGACGTTTTTTTATTTCAGAGCATTATGCTGATTGAAAAGAAACTATCTCTCAGGGTCACTACTGTCTGGTGGCATTTATGTAACAGACAGAGACGGAAAACACCCAGGCTGGCGGTTGCCAGGAGGTAGGGACGGTGGTGAGGAGGGGATGGGTGTTACCGGGAAGGGGCAGAGTGAGCTAGAAGGTCATGCTGATGAAAAGTAGTTCAGTACATTGATTGTGGTGGTGGGTGTAAAACCTATACCCGTGACAAATGGCACACATGTAGGTGGGCCAATGTCGGTTTCCTGGGTTTGCCGTTGTACTGGCGTTACCAGCTTGTAACTCTGGGGAGAAACTGGGTGAAAGGTATATGGGACCTCACGGTACTATTTTTGCAACTTCTTGTAAGTCTTTGATCATGATAAGAATTTCTAATCATGCCCTGGCTTGTGTGGCTCAGTGGATTGAGTGTTGGCCTGTGAACCAGAGGGTTGTCGGTTCAATTCCTGGTTAAGGCACATGCCTGGGTTGCAGGCCAGGTCCCCAGTGGGGGCCGTGTGAGAGGCAACCACACATTGATGTTTCTCTCCCTCTCTCCCTCCCTTCCTCTCTCTCTAAAAATAAATAAAGATTTAAAAAAAAAAAGAAAAGAAAATTATATGTTGCCTTAGTACTTAAGAGTGATAATTCTTGCCCATGGCCATTGGGCTGTGGGTTCGAGTTGCGGTTACCAAACACGGTGGAGAACTCTCTGTCTTAACTGACCATCACACTGCTGGTCTCTCCTTTTGTTACTTCTGCCCTCAGTCCGTTTGGACTGTTTGTCCCATCATTTCAATAGTATTCTTGTTAGCAGCCTAAATTCCACCCTTGATCAATCTCAGGGCACCTGTCTAACAAAGCCCATCCTGCAGGGTGGGCATCTGAGCGTACAAGCACTAATGGGAACCGCCGAACGATGGGGCACATCGTTCCACTACACTGGGCGGGAAGGAGGGCGGCCATCAGATAGTTAACTCCCTCCTCCTCTTCTTGCTATGAAACCTGTAAGTGTGACTACCTCTGCAGACATTTCCTTTGCTTTCAACTTGACGGCACAGTTCTCACCCTCCCCCCCCCCCCCCCCCCCCCCCCCCCCGACCCTGGGCCAGTGGCTCCCGCTGTGTCCCATATGTCATCCCCACCTTCCCTTTCAGCTGGCTTACTGATGACCCCTGTTTTCTCTTATGTACTCAATCTCTTTCTGGTTTTTCACATGGGATTTTTAAACATATTTAGGATTCCCCCATGAAAAACTACAGACCTTCCTTCCATCTCATAGCCCCTCCAACTGGTGCACTTGCAGTCTCCCCGTCACGAACACATTTCTCAAAAGAGCTGTCTGGTCTCCAGCCCTCTGTTTGCTGACTTTTCGGTCTGGATCTCACCGGCACGAATCATACCAATGCCGTCAAGGACTTGCATGGACACTAACCCTAATAAATGATTTCCAGTCCCTTTTATACTTGACCTCTCAAGGGCATTCAAATGGCTGGCTACCCCTTGGTTCTCGAAACACGTGTGTGCCTTTATTTCTATGACACAGCCTTCTGTCTCTACTCCATCTCCGGTGTGTTCTCGAGAGCCCAGATGCGGCTGTTTTCACTCTATATTTTCTTCCTAGGGGATCGCATCTCATCCCATGACTTCAAATGTGCAAATAGTACTAGCAGTTATGTCTTCGGCCACGTTTTTCCTTTGGGCTCCACACTTATTTGTACAGCGTCCTCTTTGACATTTCCACTTGGGTATCTGCAAGTTTAAGACTAAATTCACGATTTTAACCCTTCCAGTCTGTGTCCCTTCTGACCCTCTTCTGTGTCTCCTGTCTCAGTGAAGGTTACGTCGGCTTTTCAGGTGCACGAGCCAGAGACGTGTCATTCTTGACATGTCCCTCTTCCTCCCCCTCTCATCCAGCCCGTCTTTTCTGTTCTCCTTCCTGAGTCTCTCCCTGCTCCATCTCCCCCGTCACTTCAGTGTCCAGGGCCTCTTGCTTGGGCTACTCCAGCGGCTCTGAAGTGGTCTTTCTGTTTCCGCTGTTCTGCTGCCTCAGCTCCCTCTTCACATAAAATGCAAATCTGATCATTTGACTCTCCCACTTAAAGCGTTTCATAGGCTTCCCATAACTCTTCAGGTAAAGACTGAATTAAACAACACGACAGGCACAACAAGACTGTCCTTAACCTGCCCCCTTCTGTGGTCTCCTGCCTCACCTGAAACCCGACCCCTTTCACTTGGCACTCCAACTCTGGTCTTGTTTTACCGCCTCGCATGGGTCACGTTCTCTTCTCCAACACAGTCTCCAAACGTACTGTTTCTTCAGTTGAGAAGAAATAACAGCACAACTTTCCACTTACACAACCCTCTTTTTCTTATTCCTCACTGGAGGGTATGCTTATTGATTTTAGAGAGAAGGGGGAGAGAGAATGCAATGTTGATGTGAGAGGGAAACATTGATCAGTTGCCTCCCATAGGTGCCCTGACCGGGGATCGAACTTGAAACCCGGGTGTGTGCCCTGACTGGGAATCAAACCCACAACCTTTCGGTGTACCAGACGATGCTCCAATCAAGTGAGCCACCTGGCCAGGGCCACAATCCTCATCATAACTGGTTATCTGTCTTTACACTTAGACCAAAAACCTTGGAGTCATCCAATTTCCTTTCTTTCTCTTTTACTTTACATTCAAAATATCGGTAAGGTCACGTTAGCCCGATCCTTAAAACACATGCAGAGTCTCATCATTTCCAGCATCTCCAGAGCTGCCACCCCGGTGCAAGCCACAGTCTTTCACCAGGTGATGGCAGTAGCCTTCTAACTGGTCTTGACACCTGTGTCCTTACTCTGCCTTCATTCTGAACGTGGCGGCTAGAGTGGTAACACTTAAGGTGTCAGTTATAGCAAGTTATTCTTCCCTTAAGAACCCTCTGATGTCTTCACAGCTCACTGAGAGTATAAATCCAAAGTTCTCATGGCCTGTGAGGACCTCCTCTCCCTGGCTTCACCTCTGCTGCTCCTTCCTCACACCCTGCCACCCACACTGGCTCCTTTGCTCTTTCTAGAATGAGTTGGCTGCCTTCCAGGAAGTAGTTTTCTGTGCTGAAGCGCTGTCCCCACATACCAGTGTGATCCATTCTCCCACCTCCTTCGGGCCTGTTCTTAAATAGTGACTCAGCGCCTTCCTTTCCCTTCTTTATTCTCTTGTTCGTAGAGCTTATCTGCCATGAAACTTCTGTGTCTTATCTGCTTGTTCTATGCCCCCCAATGATAGGTGTAAGAGCAGGACTTGTTGCCGTACTTTGTGCATGCTACGTCTTCAGACTGTGCACAGCACCTGAACAGAGTAGTCACTGAATAAATATTAGGTGAATAAATGGTGGATCTCACGGGAATTTTCTGATGGTGTGTCCTGGCCCCTCTAGTTTTCTCACTACACATTCTCTTTAGGATAATCTTCCTTATTCACTAGGTTTTGTGTGTCATCTATATGCTGAAGGGACACAGACATTTCCCTCCCACCCGGATCGCCCTCCCTGCTCACCCAGCTGTTGGGTGGTGTCTCCACTCAAAGCCCCATCCACCTGCAGCTCCAGGTGCGCCAAGCTGAGCGCGCCTCCTGCTGGCTTCCTTTCTCACTCAGTCCACAGGGCGCTCTCTCAGAGAATGACGCCGTGATCAACCTCATCACCAAGCTAAGTTGCAAACCTCCCTCGGTCTCCATCCACCTGTAGTCAACCGGCAAACCCCACTTGTCCAAACCTCTCTCCCGCCAGCGCCTTTGATCGCCTCGGCGCCGTCTCTGCCCTGGACTCCTTCGCTGCCTTCACCAGCCCTCTGACTGTCGGCTCAGCCTCCGCCAGGCCCCGCCCCTCACATCAGCCAGGTCGGCCTTCGGAAAGGCCAGATTTGGGGGCCACTTTGCCAAGGAATACTGTTCCGTGAGACCTGTTGCTCTCAGGGCCCATCTCAGACTCTGTCGCCTGGTGTCTAAGGCCATTCCTGCCCTCCCCACTTGGACCTCTGTCATCCCCCGCCAGCCTCCGCACAAGAGGGCGATTGCGTTCCCGCCCCCCACGCTTCGTGCTCTCTCTTCTTTCTGGGCCTGTAGACAGGCTAGTTTCTTGGTATGATGCCTTTTCTTTCATAAGCTTTGGTCTCTCTCTCCCCATTTATTTACCTCGAAAACTTCTGCCGATATTTTTGGACTAAGCTCATGTCAAGTTTTCTAGAAAAAAAGAATCACCCTGATCCTCCAAACTGGGTCAAGTACCCCACAAGCACCCTGCGGCTGCAGATTTTAACGTGTCTGTTCTCTCCATTGTCTGTGCCTACTGCACGGGCTGGCTGCTATAAAGCTGCGGGTGAATATCTGTTGCATAAATTTGAAATATAGAAACCATATCTTTTCGTTGTAAAAATGTAATCAAAATGACTATTCAGAGCATTACTGATCATTGGAGGGTTAATTCTATCTCTGCCTCTAACCAACTGCAATTTGATAACACTAAGTTCATGGGAAGCCTGCGTACTCACTCCTGTGTGAAATAAGAGATGGGAAACGGGTTCCCTTCAGATTACAAAAACCAGACTTGGATGGGGGTCAATTTGAAGTATTAAATACAGTGAAAAGTCACAATTAAATAAGTTCCTAACTGATAGAAAGTGACATTTATCACACAATAATCCATAATAGATATTTATATAATTAGCAGGTTAGCATTTTTGATCATGAATTTCTTGCAAGTGAGACATCAACCAGACACAGCAGTCTGTATGCTGAATAAAATACACAATAGTCTTCATATATTATAGCACTATGGAAGAAGTTGAAATATACAATTCTTTTTAAAAGCCCAAGTCTTAATAACATGTGACACTTTGAAGTGCAAGTGGCTATTTCTGTTATTATTATGGATGACATGATCTTTGGCTAGGAGAGTGAAGTGCAGGGTACCAGTGCGGGAGTGAACATTTATTTTTAGAGAAAAAAGGTTCATGGCTTTACATTCGCGTATTTTGCATACTCTGTGCTGAAATTTGGCTGAAATCCATGTTTAATGCGTATCTGGGAAAGGGTTCATCTCTTAAGTCAGGGCAGAGCCTGCCTGCCCAGGGCTGGCGTGTTAAATGGGTCACTGCAGCGTCGCAGCCTCGAGGGTGCACTCCAGGAAGGAAGGCTGGTGTCAAATATTTATGTCACCTGCACAGCCAGTGGACAATGTGTTGTAAAAGGAGACGTGCAAAGATTTTTATCTGAAGTCCTGCTTGGAATGTGAGTGGAATTTTCTAGATTAACTCCTGTCAACATTCGTCATATATCTTGTTTGCACCTCTCTTTCATAAAAACTCCAGAAAGAGAGCGTATCTCTCATTTCAAAGTGTTACAATCACAGCAGCTGTTTTTGAGTCAAGGACATGACATAGTGAGCACTCACTGAATAAACATAACCTACTTTGAGGTGTATGAGCGCCCTGAAATGCTTCACTGTGGCGTATACCAGCATCTTAAAGGAAGATTTCAAAACCACGCACATGAAGGCCTTGTACCAATTCATCAAAATGGTTCAAAGCAGAGTGTTCAGAAGCCACATGTGAAAACCATTTGAAAGGTTTGATTCTGAAGGCTCCTTTGACCGTCTGTCTTCTCTTTGCAAAGTGAGACCCTGTTTGGCACCTCTGGCTGTTGCTGGGTGTTTACAGAACCCCATCGGCACACGTGGAACTCGCTGAAGACGGATGCGAAGATCAGTGTCAGACACTGTAAACTGCTCTCCATTCTATTTACATGAGCTTAATAAATTCAGTGGAGGGCCTGCCCAGGGGGAGAGGCCAGCAGAGTAGTAACGTAGCGCGGAAATCGCTCTGAAGTTTCAGATTTGGATGATCCTACTATGGGTGTTACCAAACACTGCAGGTCCTCTGTACCACACTTAAAAATCAGGACGGACTGAACAGCCCTTTAAAAATACTTTGGCGTTTTTTGACTGAGCTTAATAGGCAAGTGTTTTAACTCCAACCGTCCTATCTTATTGATTAGTGAAGCACTGAAGACCACCAGACATTCAAGAATCCTTTACCTAGAACTCAGTTCTCAGCCCCAACATCCTGTTCAGTGACAGGCTTTCTGACCGAGCAGTAAGGGGGTCGGGTCCTCGCCGGCAGTTCAGTAACTATGCAGACCAGTGGGTATGCTCGTGGGAGTGTATTACATTTCTAAACATCCTGGTTGTGCAAAATCTTGTGAGAACTGCTCATCTTAGACATTCTTTTCTCTCCCTTTAGTAGTTTTTCAATGAGAAATGCCAAATGCATAGGACTGCGAACTAGTGTGTTGGGATTTGCGAGGCAGACATCAAGAACACCAGAGACTACACAAAGCATTACTGGATGTGAATTGTAACTGACCAAGAATTCTTTGACAAGTTGAAACAAAAGAAAGGTTTTATGAATAAAGTAAATCTTAAGATGTGAGCAATAATGAGGGTGTGCATAAGATTTTTCAGGAAGAATGATTGGCTTGTGTGTGGTAGAGGTTTAATGCCAGAAAATAATAAGTCTACACTTTGAAAACAGTGGGGTGGGAGATTCCTTAAGCGGGACATCGACACTCCCTGGACCCCTATCTTTCCCCAGAGCATTGTCTCACATACTCCTCCTAATAACCCTCTAGTGTTAGCTGCTCTAGTTTGACATTACCAGTTAACATCAACTTGTGTTTTTTACTCAACAACTATTCTGAAAAAATAACGCTTAAGATAAAAATATTTATGGAGTCCCTTTTGCTCATTTCTTTTTATCCACTCCGGATTCAGAAAAACCATGTGCCTTGTTTTGCTCTCCTGTTGGGAAAGAAGAGCCTATTCTTCTGTCAGAGAAAGTGCTGGATGGAACTTCCTGTGGATATCAGGGATTAGATTTCTGTGCCAATGGCAGGTGTCAGGTAAGATGTTCTAAAAGGCAGAGTGTATATGCTGAGGGGGGGCTGTGGGGCCCCGGAGCAGCTGCACAGAGTGGGGGAGAGCTCTGCACGGAGAGTCAAGAGACGTGGGTGCCGTCCTGACTCAACTGTGACCTTGACCAAGTCAGGTCTACTTTGTATAATGTCGGGTTTGGTCTAGATGATCTGTAATGTCTGTTACTGGTGCAAAGAATCTGAGGTTCTTATTCTGTCATGTGCATGTCACAGGTCTAAAATTGTAACACTTTGGGCATTTTATGTCAAAACATCACAGACCCACAACACAAGCGTTCCAGTTCTCCAGGTTTTCCTACGACCCAACAGGAAAGCAGTTGCAGTTCCCGTATACTTACTGCATTTGCCTCTCTCTGCCTTTTTAAATTATTTTTTATTTCTAAATTAAATTTATTGGGGTGACATTGGTTGATAAGATTGTATCGGTTCCAAGTGTACATTTCTATGATACATCATCTGTATATGGCATTGTGTGCCCACCAACCAGGCAGATCTTCTTGGGTCACCGTATATTTGACCCCCTTTACTCTTATCAACCGCACCTCCCTTCCCTCTGGTACTTTTACATACTGTTGTCTGTTTATGAGTTTTTGTCTGTTTTCCTTGTTTTTGTTTGTTGCTTTCAGTTTTACATCACACATGAGTGAAGTCATACTTGACTTCTCCTGTCTGACTTGTTTCACTCAGCATATCCTCAAGGTCCATCCATGTAGTCGTCATCTACTGCGTGCATCTGTGTGCTCTTCATTTATCAGTAGGAAGGTAGAGATCCTGTTCAAGCGAGGATGAGAAGCATGGTGCAAAGGGCAAAGGCTAGAACTTGGAGGTTGCTGATTATAGCTCTGCCACTACCTTGGGTTGGCGTCCCTGGAAGATCGACATGCGAGAAGGTTAACGCCAAGTGTTTGCATGATCAACATCTGTGTGACGAGTGGGAGGAGGCAGGATGGGGCGCAGAGAGAAATTGGGCTGCAGTGCAGGCACAAGACCTCAGCTGACCCTTGGGGAGCATTGAAACCCATGTGGGTCCTCAGAGTTGTTTCCATTTGGGGTGAGGGAAAAAAGCCCTTTTACCCACAGCATCTACGAGCAGTTGGATGCCAGCTGTCCCTGGAAGGGATGTGACCTGGGGAAAGGCAGCTTCGGGAAAGGGTGGGATGGCTGAGAACCATCAGCTGATAAGCTTTCCCAGCATGGGAGGGAAGTAAATCCTTTAGCTATGAAAGAGTCCCCGAGTAGAGTCTGACAGCGGCTAGGAAACTGTTCTTGGGAGTATCACTTCAGATTGGTGTGCATCCGTTAGAGAATCTGTCAAATGAAATTGCTGGACCAGTGGTCATTGATTTTCTTGTGTATTGAATATACACATTTGAGAATTTCATGAAAAGTTTGCTTCCCCCCCCTAAAAAAGTGCACACCTGACCACACGCACACACTCACACCAAAATTTGAAAACAATTGCAGGCTGAAGATAGATCGGTCTGTGGGCTTCTGGGTAAAAACTTGGAAACACCATGAAACTGAAATGCCTCACCAGCTCTGAGATTCTGTACCTTCCCAGCACGCTGTGAAGTTTAAAGCACAGAATCCTGTACTGACATTGGCATAAGAAATGGTGTTATAATTACACATTAATTTCCTTTATTCTTTAACAGAATATGTCAGTAACATGAAATGTAATTTTTTATTTGTCTGTAAAAATGAATCATTGCAGACATTCACCTCTACGTATTTTGTTTTCAGAACTGTATATTGTGCAATTAAAGCTTTTAATTTAATTTTGTCATTCTATGTAACTCTGTCAGATTAGTGAATGTCTTAAATGAATTATTTTTGAAAAAATTTTTTTTGCCGACCGAATATGCCACATACAATAGCCTAAATTGCTCTGCTTTTCAGTCAGCAGTATTGTGTAAGGCGGATCTGTGACAGTGTTCTAGCTAGACATTTGAGTCACAGCAACAACAAAAAGTTATGCATAAGCCAGGCTACGTGAATCTGATGATGATAATTAAATTAAGGTTCTAGGAAATGGACTTTGACTTCCAACAGCATTGGAATACCTCAAGATCCTGGCTCTTTAACTAAAATGCTTCATTCAGTCCTTCAGTATAATTAAAAACATACTTCTTTTTCCCTGACAACCTTCAATATATTGGGTTTGGCTTGAATGTTTTGTTTTGTCACAAAATGCACAGCACCGAAGCTGAATGTAGAATTCTAACCCTGGTGAGTGGACTAAGCAGGCAATTGAAAACAGTGCGGACTCCATCGGGGTGGGGTGGGGGGGGAGAAAGCTCTGCCCCGAGTGATCCCCGCTATCCACCACCTCCCACGGGCCCGTGGCGTCCCGGGTACCTGCCTGCGGTTCCATAGCATCGCCTTGTCAGAGGTGTTCATCCTCAGCTCTCGGACCCATGTGAGTGTGTTTTGTTAAAGTGTGGACACCTGGGGCTACCAATTACAAAATACAAAATCCTTGATTCTTATTTTTAAAAATACATGATTATCGAGCCACAGCATTATGTCTACCGCTGACTTTTATTTTAGGTTTACAGACTTGTAATATTCCAGTTATAAGGGCTGGGAAAAAATGGAGAAACTACTAGGTACTAATTTATTCCATTTTTAACTATGTGTATTGGGATTATTGTACCCAACCAGGGAACAGGCTGGATGCTGGGGCGGGGGGGGTGGGGAGAGCAGTAAACATGCTTTTGCCTGTCCAGTCCCTCTAGACTCTATGTTTTTTCTTATTTGTACATGAGAGATTTCTTCCTCACCCGAGGATGCCCAGGTCTTTTCCTGGCCCCAGCACAGTGAGCTTTTCCCATTTGTTGGCTATATTTGAGTTTCCGGTGGGGGTGCCTCTTTCATCCAGAGACAGTCCCTTTAGCTCCCCTGAATAAGCTTTGATTTGCTGATCAAGACTCCCCTGCCAACGTGTGGCTTTGTCTGCCTGGTGACGCTGATACTCCCTGGACAGAGGGAAAGACGCTCTACTGTGCCAGTTTCACAGGACTTTTGCTCAGGTTATCTATCCGACAGCTGCACTTTGTCATCTGCCTGCCTCCCTCATCGCATCACCAGCAACACCAACCACAGCCAAAAGCCCTGTTTTTGTTTCTGTTTCATTAATATTTTAGAAACCCCCCTAAAGTGATTGTAATTTATACAGGGATATATCGTCAGTCTCTCTTGAAACCCCTACTTCGGGATAATTGTGCAATTCCGTTTATTTCTGGCATGAGATGCACAGCTTTGCAAATTAGGGCTGTATTTTCTGCACATCACTGGGAGACCAGTGTTACCCACTAGGAAAGAGTCAGTGATGCACTCTCAGGAGATTCATACTGACACCGTCCTCCTGGGAGCATATAAAAGTGAATTTCCCTGCCATTTATATTTTCTTACAGCAACCCTGGGGTGAGCCACTCTTGCATCTGTGTGCCGGACGCCAAAGAGACAGAGCTAGAAGTCCATTCACGAACCGTAGGGAAAATAAACATTCACATTCGGTTTTCACAAAGTTCATATTTAATAGCGGCATTTGCTTTTCTACCATCTTAGACGTGAAGCCATCCGTATAATGAGGTATATCTGTTCGGGGCTGAATAGGATGAATTAGATCGATTGTGTTATACTTAATAGAAACGCCATTGCCTTTGGGATTTATGTAAATTGCATTTCCCTCAGGAATATTTTACCAAATCACTTTAGGATATCGTTTTGTTTTAATACAAGAAAAATATTCTCATCACTATTCCGCTCTTTGATCACTTTATAGCTGTTACTTGGCAGGAGCTGGCTGTATTAGTAGTTAGCACCAGAAAATGTGAAACTTCACTAGTTTGTCAATCACACGTGTCTAGTTTGTAGAGACAGGTTTGTCCTGAGACAGGAGCGAAGCAAGGACACGAAGCTCACCGCGTGGGGTGCTGCCCGCTCTCGTTACAGAAAGTCGGCTGTGACGGTGTGCTAGGGTCTCTTGCGAGGGAAGACCACTGTGGCGTGTGCAACGGCAACGGGAAGTCGTGCAGAGTCGTTAAAGGAGAGTTCAATCACACCAGAGGAGCAGGTAACCGTACTTCCATTTTTTCAGAAGTAATGATGTGAGCGATCTTTGGGGACAGAGTGTATGTTGGTCACAGTTCTGGCGCTGTCGAAGGCTCTGTAACGGGCCATGAAAGATTGTTCCTGATGACACACAGCACATGTGATAGGAGCCAGAAGTCCTGACAAGCCCATTTCCCAACAATGAAAATACAAAGTCGTCTGTTGTGCATTTAATAAATTGGAGCAGCAAGGGAATAATCTAATTTGCATTGGCAAGGGTTGCCGGGTTGGATAGGCCTCGTCCGCAAGCGCGGCACACGGTGTCGCACGGAGAGCAGTGACGCACAGCAGCCCAAGATGAGTGTTCAGAGCACGCGTCTTCAGGCCTTCAGCATTCCATTTTCTTTATTTTCTCTCAATGCTTTTACTAAATTTGAAGGGAATACCTTTTTGGAGACAGAGAGTCTGCAGGGTGTATGTAGTGTGGCGGGGACAGTGACAAGGGGAGCCAGAGGTGTGGGATGAGGTCGCAGATGTATTCATGGTGGGAAGGCACCCTCTGTTCTTGCTTCCTCGCCTCTCAATGCTGTACCCAGGGGCAGTGAGGATGGCGCGAACGTGAGTGGTCTGTGTAGTGTGAGTTTTAAAGTGATCCACCCCAAAAAGCAGTATCTGTGCTGAAGTATGACCACCCACAGATGTGCTTTATGAAGAGAAAATGCGGTATACTCAGGCCCTCAAGCTTCCTGGGAGGGAACAGACATTTCTGTGTTTACGTCAGGGTCTCACCTGGACAGCTACCTATTGAACTGTCTTAGTATTTGTGATTATATCTTTATCCTCTTTAGTTTGTATATATTACATATATCAGCTTTCTATTATTTTAAATTACTTTCTTGGTCAAATGCTAAAAAAAACCTGAGACTAAAATATATATTAGTTTTAATATAAGAAACAAGCTATTTGTATTGAATCATCAGGAAAACTGTGCTGATTCTGGATAAAAGAATCCTTCAGGAAAGAATATTAGGCACAGGCCTCTGAAGTTGAAAATAAGCATTTGTTAGGCCCCAGCAGGATAAAAGATAAGTGAGCCTGAAGATTTTGGAGGCTAAAGTAACCGAGGCCCAGGGGAAGCTGCAGATCCAGACCTCAGCCTCCAAAGCCGTGAGACAGGGTGACAGGCCTGCCGTATGTGTCAAACGCTGCCGGACCTCTTTTAGGAGAGTCTTACCGAGCCGTGGCAGGCTCCCAGACGTCCAGGTCCGAGGCGCGATTTTAACAAGCTGTTAGCCTGATTGTGACGGCAGCGGTAGTACTTACAGTGCAGAAGCGTAGATGAAGTCTGAAAGATTAAAGATGGAAAGATGCTAGGATTTGTCAAGGGTGTTCCGGCATATTTAATATGCGTGGACCCGTTCACTGTAGAATACCGAGGCACACTCAACACCGATTTCTTTCATTGTAGCAACACCGGATTTTTCCACCAGGCGCAGAAAAGAGAAGTGCCAGGTGACAAACCGGTGATGTTTACCATTCTGACTGCAGTTATGGGAGTAGGTTTCCCCCAGATTCCTACTTTAAAGGTTGTTTGTTTTTATTGCACTTTAATGTCTACTTTTTTTCCTTTGTTTGTTTGATACAGGTAAGTTATGTTAACGACATCTGTTACTTGGAAAATGTCTGAGATGCCTAAGGTACGGGAATTATCAAGCTAATAATGTTCCTTTCTTCTTGAACTCTGTGCTGGTTTCACATCGCTCCCAGGGAAGAGACGGGAATTCTTAAGTTGGCCGGCAGAAACAGCCCTGCGTGATGCTGTCCCTGCCTGCCCCTCCAGCACCGTCTCTCGTCCAGGCCCCTTTCGTCCCCTAGCTGCAGCTACCAGATTTCTTCCAGATGCTGCCGCCGCCCGCGTTCCCTCCAGCACGTTGCATTTACAAACACAGTCCTGTTAGCTTCCTCTGGGCCTTGCCCGGTGAGTTCCGAGCTGTCACTTAGATCCCTGTCCCAGTGTCACTTACACAGTGCTGTGCCTCCTGCACGGCCTCCCCCTCCCACCACAGACAACCGCTTTAGTGACGTTTCCCACGTTTGTACCCATACGGTAGCTCCGATCACGCTTGTAATTGTACATTCGAATTGGTCTTCCCCACTAGGTTTTAATATTAATGAAAAAAATGTCCTGTGGCTTCCTTTGTTCCATCCCATATTCTCAGTGATAAACATGATGTGTGATTCATGACTATGCATTGATTGAATTAATAGTGAAACATTACCTGATTGAGAACTTTTAAAAAAAACAAAAATCTTCATGAGTCCTTAATTATATCACGGACTTCATCGACTTGTGACTTTAGGAATGTTGTATTCATTTCTCTTGAGACGACTTTGTCCGTATGGTTTATGGACTTCCTAGAATTTCTTGAAGGGGCTGAGGCTCCTTTGGTCCAGATGGCCGCGCGCACCCGCTGTGCTGTGTGAGTCACACATGTGCAGACGCGTGTGGGTGTTTGCAGTCCCTGTGCTCTATTTAGGCTTTGCTGAGGCGTTTTTGTTGGAGCTAGAAAATAAACTCAAGAAGAGGTTGTTTTTTTCTTGTACATTTGTCATGTCTTTTGTTATAACTTGCCTAGCCAGGAGATAATTTTTTTAAGGAATTTTTAAAGGTGAATTGTGTGGAAAAGGCCAGTTATGGAACTGTATAGTTACCAACTTCCACTAAGGAGGAGATGGGCATAAAATGTTCTCTTCTTAGTGTGAGAGACAATGGTACTGATTCAGCTTTTTGTTTGTGTTTTGCGTGGGAGGGGGAGTCAGAGAGTCGCACACTTCATTTTATACAATAGCAGCAATGGGTCGAGGCTGGGTGCGTGGAGCGGAATCCGGCAGATCCAAGTTCAAAGCCTAGGTCAGCTGCTTACTGACAGTGCAGTCTTGGAAAAGGCATATCCCATCCCCTTACATTTCTTTTCTCATGTATTATATGAGGAATGCAGTATCTACTCTGGATCTTATTCTGATTAAATGTGATAATGTATGTAAATCACCTATCACAGTGATTAGCACAGAAGGTTGCTCAAAACATGGCATTTTCATTGTTACTACCATGAAAGTGATGGTTGTGCTGGCACTTTACGGTGGCCGACTAGTAACGGGTCCCTGGTCATCGAGCAGGATGGGTTGCTCCAGTACTCGAAGCAGGCTGTCAGACCCGGGGACACAGTTTACGGCTTTGACATGACAGGCTTCATTCCAACCCTAAGCTCAGTGGCAGCCACTCTTGTATTCTTTAAAAAATGTACATTCTCAATTGTGCTAAAATGCTTGTTTACAGAAAAATACCTAGGCCTCCAGTCATTGGCTATCGTTCTTCAAATGTCTTTGCTCAATACTTTTCCCCCTCTCTTCTTTAAAGCCAGGGTAACCCTACTGTTCTCCAAGCCATTCCAACTGGATAACAAAGATGCTCCAGATATACCTATAGCCCTAAATGTAACTGTTGTCCCGATGTACAGCGTACCTCTGAGTTCGCTGCTGCATGCAAACGGAATTTCCAGTTACTATCCCTGCCCTTGCCTGTCTCGTCTTTCTTTGTAACACCCTGAAGTCTGACATCTCCGGTTAGCTGGGTTTGCTCACTCGAGACTAACAGTCACCTCTTGACTGTGACACTCTCTCTTTGGTGTCTCTACTGCTTCTGGCAAGTTAACTAACAAGTTTCTTGAGATATTCTGATCCACGGGGTCCCGTTGCACCAAAGGAGCCAGATCTCCTTCTTCTTGGGATCATTCCTTCTCTAATTCTTCCCTGATTTGTGTTTATTCTCTGTTAAAATCTTGACTGTCACCCCGGTGGAGTTCTCAACTCCCTCTCAGTTGCTTCCACTCGCTTTCATGGCTGCAAGGGCTGCTCTCTGAAGCTGCCTCCCGAAGGTGCTTCAGTGGCCTAACCTTTCTCCGGAGCTCCAGATGCCTCCAAGCTGTCCCTGGGTGTTTGTACTCTTGTGTTACACTGTTGTGTCAAATACAGATGCCAGGGCCGAGTTCATCAGATCCTCACTCCAAACTGACCTCCGTGCTCCTGCAGGCACTGGACCCCCTCTCCCGTCGGGAACAGCAAGGTTCAGTGTTTGTTTTCCCACTTTTGGCCGGTTCTCAGGTTCACGTTTCTTCCCTTCACGATGCCTTCTGGGATTTTCATGTTAGCCTCCCGACACTGCCACCCGCAACTGCATCGCTGGCTGTCCTGTGTCCTGCTGGCAGAGGAAGCTCGAGAGCCGGGGTCTGATGACCAAGTTCCTTGCTACACAACGTTCTGTAGCTGCAAACTGATCCATTCAGTGTCCTGGGCATATGTTAAAACTCTTTAGTAGAGCCATCTTCTTACATCTTATTCTGTCAGAATGATGTTATTCGTGCGCTGCTATGGATACCGCTCCCTCCCTTTCCTTTCCTTTCCATTCTTTGAGCTCATCTTCCATCTGTGTCTACCCACAGGCCATCCACTCTTCGAAGACAGGCCATCTAAACACTTCTCTCCGAAGCTTTCCTTGACTATAAAAATGGTTCTCCCCTCTGAATCAGAGTGATTCTGGCTGATGTCAGTGTTTCTCAAACATGAGTAATGTATATAACCATTTACAAGGGAAAAAGGGAAAATAAATCCCACTTCTGTGAGTTAAAAATAGCAGCAAACCTTCTGAGTGGTGATGTGACCAGAGAAGGGGAACAGTTTAAACAACATAGTTTGTATTCTTTAGCAGGGAGCTAGCCATATCATTTTGCATATGATCTTTTAAACATCACTTTTAAAGTTTTATGTAACTCATTTATGTAAGGCATTTCTGCCTTGTCTTTTCAATTCTGTTACCAGCTCGTTGAGCATGGAGACCTTCTTGCCTTACTTCTGTGTACAAATAGGCAGTAAGCACGTGTTTCTCTTTCCAGTGCTGCCTGCCTGTTCGCGGGACAAAATGAGACCGCTCGTATGGCTTGGTATTTCTAAGAATGTTTGCACTGAATAAACAGTGTTGGCTAATGGAAATTATGATTCTAAAAGCCTAATTCCAGCCACCACCACCAGGTGGGGTATATGCTACCTTTTGGCATGTACCAAATAATTGAAACAATTTCAGGAATTTGAATAATTAATCAATAGCAGACAATTCTGTGATGAACTATTGTGCCATTTTAAAAGTAGCTTTGAAAATAGACTTCCACCAGATATACGGAGCTGTACATATATACTAAGAACGTTCACCATTATTTCCATATAATTTTAAAGCATAACTATTCAGCCGGAAAAGTAGGCATCTGCATATTCTGCACTGAATGAAGTCTGGATTTTGACTTCTTCTGCACATTCTTCCTTTTACCCCATGTTATCTTACCATCTTACTTCACTTCGAGCTTTATATTCCTAAAACTGCTGAAAAGCCCTTCCTGAGAAACCACGAATTGTGTGTGTCCTGCTTCTGGCCCTCGGACGCCTCCCCAGGTGACACTGGATTGCTTACACTTACTTGTCTGTACCCCCAGCTTCAAAACCCTGGGTCAGTCTGCTCAGGGGGTGCATGGCCTCGGCCCTGCGCTAAGCTGCTCCGGAGCTGGCCCTGCCGGCCGCCTCTCCTTCCTCTCCACACTTCGAAACTGAGGGGGTTTCCTTGAGAAGAGTCCGGGATCACTTGCTCTGTTCCAAGACCCAAGCGTTTCTGAATGGGCTGTCCCACTGTGCCTTTTCTCCTCTCCAATCCCTAGGACATCAGTGGGCTTTGACATAAAATGCAATTGTCTGTTTGCCCTTGACAGTGCTGTGGACTTAACGTCTTTCCAAGACACTTCTCCACTTGAAATGATGACCGTTTTTGTACCTAAGATTTTTTCTTCCCATAGGTGTTGAAATATCATGCCAAAAAACAAAATCCAAAGAGGAGAGGGCAAGTCAACTAAGAAAAAGGCCTCTCCTAAGAACTTGAGATTTATTCCCTGACTTACTGGCTCTTACAGGTTACGTGGAAGTGCTGGTGATACCGACCGGGGCCCGAAGGATCAAAGTTGTGGAGGAGAAGCCGGCACACAGCTACCTAGGTAACCCGCCCTACAGACACAGGGCCGACCCCAGTACGAGCCCCGCCCCGCCCCGCCCGCACTGAGAGTCTGATGACTGCAAGGACGTCCGTCTGTTTCTAGTTACATGTGTGGATTTCCCAGGAAGCACCTCTTGTCATATCAAGTAGAAATTTCTTTCCAGGGACTTCCCAGGAGCAAAAGCAATCTGGTTGTCTGTGTGTGGAGGGGGGTAGAAATTGTTTCCACGTGTTGGTCCATGTTAAAAAAAACACTCTTTGGAGGATTTGGATATGTTTTATCATATGTATTCATTTATATGAAGTACATATTTTATCAATATATTTACTTCATATATATACACATATGTATATTTATTTCATATGTAAATGCATATATATGTGTGTATGTATGATTATTTTAGAACTTGGAAATCTTGTGGGACTCTTTAAAAAATTTCTACAGACTGAAAGGACTTAATCTTTTCAGGGAAAATAATGCTCTCTCTTGACTCATCTGTGTAGACATTATTTAAAAATTTTAATTAATGCTTGTGGAAAGAATTGTATCAGCTGTTTTAATGAGGCCAGTTAATGATTTTTAAATATATGAAAGAAAACACTAAATTGTCAAAGTGCATATTGCTTTGTACTGCAAGTTTGAAACTAAGTCACAACATGATCTTTTGTAGCCGGGTGGACAGACCT
>VMDR010010296.1:0-31135 GCA_007922815.1 Macrotus californicus | reverse complement strand
TTTTGAGATCTTAAAATACAACAAGTACTCTACAGGTATTTTTGCATGTGAATTCCTAAGGCAAAATTATTCTCTCAAAGGGGAAAGTTTTAGAAAATGAGAACTGAACTGATAGGTCGTGGAGTTCTTCCAACATGAAAGAGACACATATTTAAAATGATCCTTGCAAATATTTTTATTTTATCCACGAGGCTTAATTTAATTGTAAATAACAAATACTAACTGAGCACCTATTTCTTCTCCGGCACTGCACTTGAGGATAGAAATCATACAAGGTGACCTCACGTGGCTCTCAGTGCACCGGGAACACTGACAGGAGACGTGTGACGTGCTGATAAACGAGAGAGTTCGAGTCAGTGATAAGGGATCTGATGGAAATCAAATAGGTTTGATAGTGGAAGGCACTGTCGTAGATCGGGTGGTCATAGACAGAAGGTCTCCTTGTAATTAAACTACACAGAGGCAAGGAAAATCAATACCGAATGTGTGCTGTGGGGTCCCACTTGGTGGATGCTCAGCAAGGCACTAGATTCTATGTGGTTACTAAAGGTGTATATTGGCTCTGTGCTCCTAGGAAATTTGGGGTATCAAGGCTTAATATGTGAGAAGCAATTAAAGCGTAATAAAAGTACATTGCCAATTTAATATTGGGATTTAGACACTGCTCTGCATATTGACAACCCAGCTAGACAAGCAGGTTGAAATGGTTGCTTCAAATTCATAAAATAATAAAAGATTCCTCAAAGCACTGGCATGGCCAGCAGTGACTTCACATAGCACCAGCACCATTCAGCCTGTGGAAGTGAGCTCTCCCGTCTTTGACTTGACCAGCTCCAAAGTCTAGGGTCCTCTGATCCCTTTCAAACTGTTTTTTTTGTTGTTGTTGTTGAGTAGAGTGCAGTCCTCGTGAGTGTAAGTGCCTTCCAAATGGCAGGGTTCATACAATTTTTTTAGAAGTTGATCATCCTCCATAATTTCTAATGGTCTTGCATTTGTATATGTTTTCTTCCTAAATGAGGGTGGGCTGGGTCATAGAGGATTGTCAGGAGTTTCTTATAGTCTGGGCGAAGGTCAAGGCAGTGTATTAGTCTGCTAGGGCTTTCATAACAAAATACCACAGACCTGGAGGATTGAACAGCAGAAATTTATTTTCTCACAGTTCTGGAAGTCTAAGATCAGGGTGTTGGCAGACTTGTTTTTTCCTCTTGGGGAAACCTGTCCTCAAGGAGAGGCCTCGTTCGTTGGCTTGTAGATGGCCTCCTTCTTGCTGTGTCCGCCACATGATCTTTCCTCTGTGTGCACCCCTCTGGTGTGTCCTCCACGTGTCCAGATGTCCTCCTGTTACAAGGACACCAGTCAGATTGGGTTAGGGCCCACCCCAACGGGCTCGATTTAACTGAATCGCCTCTTTAAAGGCCCGATTTCCAAATAGTCACTTTCTGAGGTACTGGGATCAGGGCTTTAACGTAAATTTTGGGTGAACATAGTTCTGCCCATAACAAGTGTGTGTTGTGACTTCATCTTCTCGCTGTATCCACCACTGAATTTCATGAACTGTCCGCAAGGAGCTGTTGACTGATAAAAGTTCTGGCGTACCCAAGGATGGGACCACCCCAAATCTCAGCTTTAATGACAGTGGTAGAGGGAAAGCACCCACTCTAAGCAATCTATGTAGCTTCTCCCCCTTTTCCAGGGTGAGCCTTGATGACACTACCCCAGAGCCATGGGGCAAAGGAAATTGCACAGAGGTTTCCCAAGTCACTAAGATACACGGCCTTTTCACGGCTCTATTGTTCTTGCACCTCAGGGTGAGAGGTATGGGGAATGAGAAATAAGTTAACCTAGAGTATTTTTTATTTGCATTTGTATATTTTAATTTATTAAATGTTCAAGATTTCTCTGTTTATAAATATTACCCCCAAATCATACTCCATTAACAGTAAAGGAAGCAGAAGGAGAATGGCAGCTCCCAGTCTTATGGAAATAGCTCTAAAACAAAAACTCTTTGTTTCTTCTAGTACTAAAAATCTGCGATCCTGAGTTCAGTTTTAAAATGATGCTGTTATAAATGGTAACAAAAAGCTTTTATAGATTCATTATACCCTTGTGGAAAATAAATACCTGGGCTAATAACTCACTCACCCAAATACACTCACTCTCTCTTTCATCAGTAATGGTATTCTCTAGCACAGTGAAAATATAGTATTCGGAAAATTTTCACGGTCCATTCCTGGCAGTTTTGAGGGCTGTGATTTCAGAGCAGTTCTCAGTAAGCGTGCAGGGTTTTCTTATTTACATTAAGGTAGCTGTGTATGTCCTGGCAGGAGATCACATATCTACCCCGAACTAATTATGTTCCTAAAAGGTACGGTATACAGCAAAATAATGGTTAATCAGGAGATGGGTAATTACTGCTAATAAAGCTTTAGTAGACAACATAATTTGTTGTGAGCACTGTTTAATTTTGTGGTATAGTTAAACCTGTTCATTCCACACACGTTGGAATAGATGCACTTTGTTCACACTTCACATTTCACGGATCGCCATCGCCACAGGAACGGTCTCCAGGGTGGCCAGATCCTGGTGCCCGGTGCCGTAGCTTTGAACTTCAGGTGTCTGCTGAGAACTGCAAATGAGCTCTTCCTGGCCATTCAGATTCTACAGGTGTCCTAAGAGAAGGATGAAAACTCCTAAGCATCTCACTTTGATTTGGTTCAAGTTTACCTGTTTGGTATTCCGATGTCCATATTACATGTGTTCGTGACATGAGGCTGACACAGCACCCCCTCTGACATGTGAGGAATGCCACTGGACCCTCGACAGGAGAGTGGACGTCAATGTCATTGTTCCACTGCCAAAGACAGCACTGGACTATTGCGGCTCTACTTCTTCACCAGGTCCTTAGAGAGACCAGTAATGAGCCCTTGTAGAAATTCTGTCTCTAGGTAAGCTTGGAATGGTATCTAACAGCCAGCTGAACAACAGAGCTTTACATCTATTCCTAAAGAAGAGCCACCATGGCTTTGAGGCAAATGTTAGCAAAAATTAGGTAGGGGATTCTAGCAAGAATATTTTGTGGTCTAAGTTACTGGGCCAGCCTGGAGTTTCACTGGTCCAGGACTCTCTGAAAGAGGAATTGGAAGAACAGAGGAATCGCTTAATCTTGCCTTTCTTATTAGTGACACCTTATAGTTAAATTAGTCAGATTCCCTCCCGGAGCATATTGATACTTGAATCCATTTGCGTTGGCATTTGTCATTGTGTGTTTTGTGCCTGTATCAAGCTTTGTATACACAGTGTGCCTAAAGGGAATTAGTCTTTAGACAAAAATCCTCACTTATTCAAGATGTAGACAGACGAATTATTGAACCATGGTCTGACTCAGGCCATATTTTTCATTAGTGATATCTAAGGTGATCATTTGTGTCTGTGGGTGTGTGTGCTTTTCCCCCCTGATTAGGTGATAGCCATTCAGGCCGAAGTGTCCCAGAAACAGCGGGAGTGTGAGGCCGACTTGCTCAAGGCGGAGCCGGCGCTGGTGGCCGCGACAGCTGCACTTAATACACTCAACAGGGTAAATAGAGATGGCTATTTGGGGATTCCTGAAAATAATATTTAACGTGTTTAGGGTTTGAATAACTGAACTGAGAGTAAAGTCCAGGCAACCAAAAAGTTTTTTTTTAAAAAAGGTAATAACATGGAGACAAACCTTTGAGGTCTCAGTGTACTTCAGCTTCCTTTCCTGTCCAGGAGTCTGTCTCCCTCTGAATACTTCCAGCGAATGGGATGTGTACTCCTGTGAAAGGCACTTCCATGTGAGCAAATGGATTTGACCCAAATCCAGTTGTTCTGATTATTCATTGCTTTAAGAACTAAGGGGGTTGGGGAGGACTCTGTATTTCCTCTGGAATATAAAAAGTAGTAATAATGAGAGCCACTCATGAAAAGAATGGTGGGTGGGAACAAAGTACCTGAGGTTGGCCCACACCATGTTCCTTATGCCGTGTTATTAGTTAAATCTGATTGAGTATTCCAGTTTCCATGTGAGAAAATCATCTGTGACTGTTGGAAGGGTAGAGTAAGGAAAAAACGGAATTGTGGGTGACAGTAGTTGAAGCAGCGAGGCTTGTCCTTGGGTGCTGTGGGACCCCAGGGGAGAATCCCAGGGACTCCCAGGCCTGAGGTTCTGAGGATTCGGCTTCAAAGAGAAAAGGATCTGACTTGCACTGCTCTTCAGAGAAATATTCAGTTCCTCTTTCTAACTATTTTTGGGAGATACTAATTTTGGCAGTGAGCAAAGAGTAATTTGTATAGGTTTTGCTAAAAATGCAATGAAACTGAAAAATAAAGAATGTAAGTATACCTTGATTGAAGATTATTACGCATTCAAGTACTCTGCTGCCATTAAAATGATGTTGTTGACTACCAGTCAGCAACATGGGAAAATGCTTATGATCTATTAAGTGAATAAGTCAAGTTATAAAATAGGAAATACTATATGGCTTTTTTAAGGAAGAACATGCATGCATAGGAAAAAGATTGGAAAAAAAACAAAAGACAGTAGTAACCTTTTATCTGCGAGTAATGGGATTTTGTGTTTTCTTCTTTATTTTTGAGCAGTGAAATGTATATTTTCCACTTTGTGCTTCTCTACATTTGCACCTTTTTCTCTGAATATATCATTATTTACCAGCAAAGTAAATGTCACTGAAATATAAACCTGAATACACACACACACACACACACACACACTTGTAAGTCATGATAATATTTCCAAACGTAGAAAAATCTTGGTTAGCTAGTTCTGTTGTCAGCAGTATACATTAAGTCTTTGCTTTTGTTCTTATTTTCACCTGTTCTGTCCTTTTCAGTCATTTCCCAAATAAATAGGCAGTTTATGGTAATGGAGCAGAATCAAGTTCAACGTCTAATGAGTATGTTATGTAGCTCACGAAATTTTACAGGAAACACTTGTTTTTTAAGTCATGTATCATGAACCTACATGTGTTTCTTAGAGGTACCAATGCCCTTAGGTATTTGCCTGGTACCTGTAATGTATACCATTAATACCATCACCGGGTAAATCGAGATTCCCACCTGGGAAGATTAAGGAGTAAGTGCAGAAAGTAGGTACAACCTGTAAGGGCTTCGTCCTGATTGGGAGTCGTCATAGTGGAATGGAAGGTGTTCCTTGTACATGTTAAGGAGGAAAACACAACCAGGAGCCACTGAACTAAGGGATTGTGCTCCTGGGAGGACCTGGTTAAAATGCAGGTATGTTATGTAGATGGGATAGCACCCATGAATACCTGAAAACCTGTATGTTTATAAAACTTCCTGACTCAGTGAGCAGGGCTCTGCAGGACTGGAACACCAGATGAACCATTTTGCTTAGTGGCCAAAAAGGGCAGTGATGTTTCCAGAGCAGGTGGAAGGTGCCCAGGGAGAACCGAACTTCTTGGAATTCCTGGGTGGGAGGCCACTGAAGGCCCCCTGGGCGACTCACAGGTCTTCTCCAGACCTCCCCTGGTCTTGAGTGGGTCTGTGCTTTTCTTCAGGTCAACCTCACTGAGCTGAAAGCCTTCCCCAACCCCCCAAACGCGGTTACCAACGTCACTGCAGCCGTGATGGTGCTTCTGGCTCCCCGGGGCAGAGTGCCGAAAGACCGAAGTTGGAAAGCAGCTAAAGTCTTCATGGGAAAGGTATCAGACAGCTGGGCAGGGTGAAAATCCCAACACTTTCTGTTTTCAGTACTGTGGTTATACCTGACAGCCAAAGATGTTCCCGTCAAAAGGAATCATCTTCGTATTTGCTGAGGGCAATCTGCTGTGTGTTCTTTAGTCTTAGATTTTGTGTTTGCTAAATTGGAGGTTAGCTTGGAGTTATAGCATACCTAAGTCCACCCCAGCAGCCGTTGGAAGGTTGCTAATTATTTGCAAAATTATAAAAGCAGTTAAGTGTAGGAGGAAGAAAATTACATGGATTTCTTATGCTGGAAAAAATGTTACTAATGCACAAAAAGGTAAAGCAAAGGGGCTTTGGGGTATGTGATTTTCTTTTTCTTTTCTTCCCTTTTTTTCCTTCAAAATGTGAGTGCCTCCTGTGCAGGGACCGAATATTTTACCCTGGGGTAGAAGAGGCTTTAAAAGTGTCCATTGCTAATTCTAACTTCATGCACTAAAGCCTGAAAAAGTCAAACAGTAGGCTAAATGCAGCTTGCCAATTTTGCTTTTGTAATGTGAGTCCTAAAAGCTGATTTTAACTTTTGATCTTGGAATTTTCTCTGCAGCCAAAGTGGGCTCATTGCAATAAGTCTTTTTGCTTTACAGGTTGATGATTTTCTGCAAGCCTTAATTAACTACGACAAAGAGCACATTCCAGAGAACTGCCTAAAAGTGGTGAATGAACAGTATTTGAAAGACCCAGAGTTTAATCCAAACCTGATTCGGACCAAGTCTTTTGCGGCAGCTGGTCTCTGTGCCTGGGTCATCAATATCATTAAATTCTATGAGGTATTAGTCCTAATCAAGTGACTTAGAAGTGGAATTCACAAAGGCCCATAACTATCTTAATTTCTAGGCCAGCAAAAAATGTAATTTGGTAATAATCAAATAAGGTTCTAAGAATGAGCCATGAATGTGTCTGATTCAACAGAATTCTACATAGGAGGGTACTTGAATTGTTAAAAAATATCTTTTGTTAGGGTAGAATGAATAGCTACTTTAGATCAAATAGCAGCAATTAATTTGATCAGAGGAAAACTTGTTGCATACATTAATTCTATTTATTTGTATTAAAATACTAATTTTATTTTGACTTGGAACAACTGCGCTTCTGGGTTCCTGTTCAATGAAACTTAATCCCTGCCCTCAGAGCAAAAATTCACACCTCTGTTGTTGACTTAGGGAGCCGTGGAACTAGCCGTTTTTGTTTGTTTTAGTATTTTAATGACAAATAGATTTTCGCCAGTGTATGGCCTAATCTAAAGTGGTATAGAGGTAGGATGACCACTTCATTTAGTCACTCATTTATCAAATACTGACCATCTGTCAACTATGTTCCCAGTACTTTGCAGACTACTGGGTGTAAAAAGGGCCAATGCATGGTCCTTAACTCCGAAAACCTGTCTCATTTTTGTCTTGGGAGGTTGTATGTTATATTCGAAAATGGGATTGCTGAGGAAATGCCGAGTATAGCCAACGTCATTCTGTACACAGGAGTCCGTGTACAGACAGAGTTGAGGCAGGCCGCCATTGATGCACCTTGATGTATGGCCTGTCTCCACCATGAAATGCCTGACCCCTCTGCTCTCCTTGCATCGCAAGTGAAAATACGAGCATGGAGTCAGACTGGCTGCATTCCTTGTTGTTTTGCTATAAAATAGGAAATAAAATTTAATTTCCTTCTCTTTCCCCAACAGGAGAAAAACATTGATCCCCTTAAATTCTCAAACGACCCATTCAAAAAACACACACTTATGGTTACCAGGAACTTGGGAAAGAAAGTGAAAGCGTGGTTAATATTGTGTGAGGATATCTCCCCCTTTCTGGGTCCAGAGAATTCCTCCACACTGATTTTCTGCCTTAAAGTCAAGACTTGCTCCCAATTTTAGCCACAGTTCCTGCACACTGCAATTTCTAGTGATGTGAGGCTTATCTCCAAATTTTCTGATGAACTAATTTCAGTACCTTAATGGTGTTTGACGTATACAGCATTTAATGCATATATAGTACTTGTGACTCGAATGTCCGGAATAAATGAGTAAATAGTACACACAGAGAGAGCGCTTGGAAGGTTATGTGGGTTTTTGTTCTGCCATTAGGCAGTACCACGGCTAAGAAATAAACGACCAGTTGCTAGGTGAATTAGAGATTTTCATTGTAAAGCTTCCAGCAGACATAGGATTGAAGGATTACTTGTCCTCCTTGCCCGTTCATTACCTCATGAATTAAATTCCATATGGATTTTCAGGTCTACTGTGATGTGGAGCCCAAACGCCAAGCATTAGCCCAAGCAAACTCAGAATTGGCTGCAGCTACTGAAAAACTGGAAGCTATCAGGAAAAAGCTTGAGGTAAGTGCCAATGATAACCCTTGAAGAAGTTCCCAAGAGGTGGTACCCTACCCCCTCCCCACCTCCCTCCCCTGTCTTAGGATCCCACCTTCAGACAGGGCCCAACAGAATCCCTACCAAAAATGGCAAGGAATTGGATCTTTCATTAATGTCTTCATTTACATACTTCTTTTAGTAGATTTAAACAAATTTAGGGTAAACATTAATTTTATAAAAGTTTTCTTTATTCATTTGTAAAAACTCTCACTGTCAGTTTGACTAAAACCTTTAGAAAAATATCTCACCTTGGCTGGCTAGCTCAGTTGGTTCTATTGTCATCCCAATATGCCAAAGGTTCAGTCACCAATCAGAGCACATACAAGAATCAACCACTGAATGCATAACTGAGTGAAACAACAAACCTCTCTCTCTTTCTCTCTCTCTCTCTCTCTCTTCCCCTCCCTTCCTCTCCCCTTTTCTCCCCCTCCCTCCCTCTCTCTACTCCCTCTCTCTTTTCCCTCTTCATTTCTCTCAAATCAATAAATTAAAAAAATTTTTTTAAAGTCTCCATCTATTGTTGATGGCTTTATGTAAATACCAGAAGCAACTTAATGTTCATAGAAAAAGTGATAAGTGTGCTCGAGACAGCTCCGTGTGACCAGACAGTCCAGAACGGCTGTAATTGCAGATTCAGCAGTCCTTTGAACGTAGCCTGCCCCTAGCTGAAAGGAATTGCCCACATCAACTGTTTTCAAAGACCCGCAGCCTAAGCAGAGGTTCACATATCGGTAAGCCTTAGAACTGAGTTTGCAAACACGGAGAAAAGATGACAGAATGATAATCGAGATGCCTTTGCGAAGAACGGGTTCCCTCGGTCCCCCTGCCAAGAATGGATTTCCAGGGAGTGCCTATTAATGCACCAATCTCAGTTCCCACCAAGGTTCCATTCTCTGTGGAGACACCATGGCTGGTCACACCAAAGACAAAGTGCCTCTGCATCGTGTCTGTCTGTTCTCACAGTCAGATCAAGGTGTGAGTCCACATTCTAAATTTCGCCAGCTTTGCCCTGGTCTCCTGCAGCCTCTCACTTCTCGTTCCTCCTTCAGAAGGGAAGTGCCTCCTGCTGCCTTCTTGCCTAGAAAAGCAGAGATATGTCTAGTCGCAGCATTTGTGCTGGGATGGAAGTTCATCTCTACCAGTGTTAGGCTCTACATATTCAACCTTTCAGGTCTTTCTCTCTACTTTCAGACGAGAGGATGGGCTCATCTTAAAGGCTGAGGGAAAACAAAAACTGCCAAGTTGAAGTAGAAGGGCCATCATGACTCACAAACAGGGCCTAAGGAGCGCCACGGAGAAAGTCCAAAATCAGTCTCTTTAGGGCAGTAGTTCTCAGAGTTTGTTCCCCAGACCAATATCAGTGTCACCGGGGGACCAGTTAGAAATGCAGACTCTCGACCTCACCCCAGACTTCTGGACAAGGAGCCCAGCCAGAAATCTGGGTTTTATCAAGCCCTCCCCATGGTTCCGATGCATACTCAAGTTTGAGAACCACTGGCTTAGGGTGTCTGGTGGGCTGGGGTCCTAGGACTGAGTCCTTCCTTCCTGCAGAAGACATGAGACTTGTGTGTCAGAGACCAAGGACTTTATTACTCCCAGCACATCACGCAACATGAGCTCCACACTTGCATCACTCCCTTTGCCCCCCAGTTCCCGTGGGAGTGAGGCACTATGGACCAGATGATGTTGTACGCAGTGCAATATGTCACAGCTGAGAAATTCCAAACTTAGAAAACCCCCAAGATAAAGAAGGCTGTAAGCAAACCTGCCCAACCTTTGCCCCAGAGGGAAGCATGTCTTTATTATTCTGACCCAGAACGAGTCTGTCTTCTGCCTCCAGAGAGTCACTATTTGCTATGCAAATCTCTTGGGAAAGGTGGTCCAGAGCAAAAGCTGTCCATGCCTCTTCACCAGAGGCATAGAAACAAAAGACTGGACTCTGAATACCCAGCTCCCCTTCCCAGCTTTATGAAAGGAACTGACATGTCGTTTCATACCTTATTCCGTGTATATTTAAGGCCAACCCTGTGAGTTGGGTAACGGTATTATTTCCACCTTTCAGATGACGAAACTGAGGCACAGAGGGCTCACCTGATGCTGCTTAGCTGGTAGCAGAGTCCAAATATTAACTCAGGTGTCTGATACCAGAGTTTACATGTACTTCTGTGTTTTGTAAAAAAAACCACAAGTACTTTTAATAACCTAAAATATTTTTAAAGAGTCATTGCTTTAACAAAATTCATTAGATAATGATGTAATCGTTGGGTCATGGACAAATATAGGCAGCTTCTAAATTATGAATAGGGTATATTCTACAAGTTTGCTTACTAAAGTCTCTTGGAACTTTGCACATATTTACAAAGGCAATATATATCATATTTAGGGTTGTTAAAACTTGCAGGTACCAAGATGCTGTAGTAAGGTGTCTCCCAAGTATTTGATATCTTAGTCAAGGATGTTTTGGCCATAAACATCACTTAGATGTCAAGGATGTAATGACCAAAAACCCACTTAGAAACCCTTAAGCCACGAAGGGGACCAGGATGACTCATGGAACTCCGAGGTAAAATGTGTGACTCCAGGAAATGGGAAGCTGCCATGAATGTCTTGTGGTGTCTCTCAGGGGTCTTGTGACTTTTCATCTCTCTTCCCCTTCATCCTTTCTGTTTCTCCAGAGCAGTTCCTTCTGCTTTCCTGTACCCCTGGTGGAAGAAGGCCCCTCTAAATAGAGCCCTCCAAAATGTACCCATCTCTCTGGGCCATTCGATGCTAAAGACAATGACCCACCTCAGAGTTTCAACCCCAAGTTTCTAGATGAGACAATCTGGCTGGCCAACCTAGGTCAGGTTGCCAAAGTCTGAAGGGACTCAGTGATTAGCCCTTCTCTTCATTGCCTGTGATATGGACCAAAAAGGAAATGAGTGGAGTCAAGAGGTAGAGAACCAAAGGGCGACCTTTATCATTTAAGGCTTAGGCCCAAGAGAGAGAGGACAGTGCAGGGCATGTACACTCACCCTGTCACAGACAACCCTCTGCCCCATGCAAAAGAAAGGTCGGAAGGCCACACGGCAAGCTGGCAGTCTCTGGTGGCATTCCTTCTTTGCTAACGTGTGCTCACAGGGCAAAGGTCAGAGGATGGATAGAAGTTCGGTTCATTTACTGCGAGAAAATAGGTGTTTTAAGATGATGATGATACTTATGTCTTATTTAAAAATGGCTCAAAATTAAATTTGACTGTTATTCAGGATCTGGATCGAAATCTGAGCAGACTTACAGCTTCATTTGAAAAGGCAATAGCTGAGAAAGCTCGGTGCCAAGACGAGGTGAACCAAACAAACAAGACCATTGAACTAGCCAATAAACTTGTCAAGGAACTTGAGGCAAGTTATCCTTTTCTTCCCAATTTCAGCTTTTTAAAAAATGTTATCTTTATTTGCTGTCAATGATAATTGAATAGACATGGAATCAACAGTAAAGGAGAATGTTTAATCATCAATTCATACTGGAGCTCTAACTTAACCCGAACTAAGTGACAGATTCTGTGTATTTTTTAGTGTATAGCCATGACCTCAGTGGTTCTTCTGGATATGTTACAGAGATAGAAGGCAGATGAGCCAGGCTGGGCAGAGAACCCAAAGTACAGGAGTGCATGCTAAATAGGTATAGTTTCTCTTTTGTGTGAGCAAAGCACTCTAAAATTAGGCAGTTTGGGACGATTGCATAAGTCCGTGAATATACTAAAAATTCACTCAACTGTGCACTTTAAAGGGTGAATTTCACGATACCTGAATTATACCTTAATAAAACTATTATTTTTTACATACGTGCTACCACAAAATACATAACTACACTATTAGAAATGCATTTAGCTGACAAGGCTAGAAAAGTTGGTTTACAGAGGCTTAAACAAATGGGAGTTTATTTTGTACATATTACAAAAAATTCCAGGGTAGACTAGATAATTGGCGATCGGACACCTACTCTCTCTGTACCCTCCGCTTCTCCTGACTTGGCAGGTGGCCGTTCACACTCACGCATTTTGTGTCACGCTCACAGATGGCTGTCTTACCTTCAGATTCAGGCAGGAGAGAAAATAATTGGTGTGGGCTGGATTGTTGTCCTTTTATAAGAAAAACTGAAGTTTTCCTAGGGACATGTTTAGCGGACTGCCACTTCAATTTCCCTAGCCAGAACTAGATTGACCACATTTGGCTGCAAAGAAGGCTAGGAAAGGAAAACAGTGTTATCACAGTTGGCTTAGCCAATCATGGTCCATCTCATGGGGCTAGACCTCTTACCACCCTATTGAAAATCAGAGTTTTCTTAGCAAGAGAGAAGGGAGAACTGTGTTAATGTTGGTTGAGCTGGGAGATAGCCTAACATAAATATACTCCAGTTTAAAAGCAATCTAATTTACAAAAAAAAAGACATTTAAACCCATCCTCCCTCATAGTTCATTCTGCAGAATCCACTCTCTCCATTCCATCTCAATAACCACAGGTCTATTCTTCCAGTTGTTAGGGCCAAAAGCTTTGGAATCACCCTTGACTTTTTGCTTTCTCACAACCCATCCCCAGTCCACAACGTATTTATTGTATTGGCTCTACCTTCAAAGTTCATTCAGAATCCCAGCATCCTCACCACCTTCGCCTCTCCATCCTGGTCCAGGCCACCAGCATCTCTGCCCTGGAGTACCGCCTTCACCTCCACCATTACCCCAAAGTCCCTTCACTGCAGCTGAGTGACATTTTTAAAAATTAAGTTCATGCATGTCACTGCTCTCTCAGAAATCTCCAATAACTAATTGTCTAACTCTGCATACAGCCTGATGGCTCTCCCTGGCCTGCAAGGCCCTTCGTGAGCTGGCTCTTGGATACCTCCTGTCCTCACACCTGCCACCTTTCCTCTTGCCACATCTTCCCTGGCCTTGCTCTTGCTACCTTGCGTCCTTTCCCTTTTTCCTCCATGACCATTTTCCCCTTGATAATGACATTGCTGGCTCCCTGGCTTCCTTCAGGTCTCTGCTCGAAGTTCTCCTTATCACATGTTTTTCTCTGCTCTCCCTTCCTGAAAGAGCATGTCACCTGCCCGCCACCCCCACCGCACACACACGCACTCCATGGCTCTTACTCTGCTTTACTGTTTTTTGACAGCATTGATCAGCACACGGCATACACACTTACCCTGCACATATACGAGGTCCTCAAGAATGGGACTCCTTCTGTTTTCCACACAGCTTGAACCCAAGCCTATAGAGTAGTCCCTGGCACATTGTAGGCATCAATAGATATTTGTTGAATGAAAGGATGGGGGAGTTTTGGGAGTCTCCTATGTTTAGACAAAAAAGTCTGGGGCCTTTTGAAGATTCCTTTTTCTCTAGTCGTTGGGAAATTCCACTACTTCTGCCAGAGTTTACAACTGCTCCCATTTAAAGTGGTGAGATTTAAGCAGTTTGAAGTGTTCACCATTTGTGAAGTGTCTGAGGAAAAGAAAAAGCGTCATTTAATTAGACTGTTTTCCTGAAGCCGTTACAGAATGTCTGAAAGTGTTATGAAGGGAAAAATAGGCTCCACCCTGTGTCTCTAGCACATGGTAATGTCTCCCAAAGGTTTTACTTCCTCATGAAGATTTAGATGAGGGGAAGAAAAGAGGTTGACTAGTGTTAGCTAGCAAAAATATATATAATAATATATATACACACACGTGTATGTATATAATGTGTGTGTGTGTGTGTGTGTGTGTGTGTATGGATTAATTGAAGATGTCAGACCTTTTCCTTTGAGGATAAATTCTTTCTGAGGAGAACAGGAGACAGTTAACTTCTGAAAAGCATTAAGACTGATGATTTTGTCTATATAGCATTGACCTGGAAGCTCAACCATTCAGACTAATAAATCAGACAATTTATATTTAATCATTAACTAACTCCTGAGCTGAACAGCTGTTCAAAATTAGAAATGGGTCACCCAGCCAGGATGACATTACAGGCAATCTATAATGCATTAGAATAAAATTATAGTGATTTTTAACTGTCTAGAAATTTATTACAGGACATGTTCCAACCCTTAAACCCTTGTTAGCCAGTGTCAGTAATGATTTATGTTGCGTGGGTGGTATGGTGAAATTATCGACGAGTTCAGTAGCCAATAAGTCTATGTTTAGTAAATCTTCAGGTTTCAAAGCTGTTTTGGAGAATGAGGTGGGTGCACGTCATTGTTTAACATTTACTAGCCAAAGAGACAACAAAGATGGAAGGCAGGCAAATAAATGGGAGATTCCTTCTCAAAATTAATGGATATATTGCCTGTAGCCGAGGGAGGAAATTAATGGATTCCCTGAAGAGGGCAGAGAGCTGACGTCCCTTAGTGTCGGACTGTTACAGCTAACTGGGGGTGGGCGCTCTGTACTCAGCAAAGGAGGGAGACTCTGGTAACGCAGCTGTAATAGCCGTTCTCACCCTCTCGTTTCATGGCCTCAGCGTCCTGCGTATCATGGTGGCTGGCAGGCACCTGCTGCTCCCATCTATTCTGATGTGTGTTGTTTTCGTCTCCTGTGTTCTGTCTCTTCTTTCTCGAGGAAACCTGAATTCCGCAGGGATTGTCTTTACTTGTGTGCTCACATTGCTGATTTTCTTCCAGGTCCTGTTAATTTGCATGTGCTTAGAAGGTATTCGTTTTTGGCATGCACTGAAACAAAATGAATTAGCGAACTATCTTGCAGTTTAATTAATCCGTAGATATTTATTGCAGTTTTATTCAAATCCAATATTAAGGGCTCCACATAGTTAACCTGAAAATCAAATTTTAAATGGCCATCCAACTAGATATGAAGACTTCAGCAGCATCCCCTGAGTGTGAAGTCTTTCTGATGTCCATGTTTTTATGTATCTTATAGGTTCTGCCACGGATCAAGTGATTTTATTAGGAAAATAACCTGAGTTTTGAAACTACCAGCACTATTCTTTAATTAATAGAATGCAGGTTAGGTGGCACCTTAAGCCTTATGTTTTAATTCATTAACACGAGCGGTGTTGGTCATTTTCCTTTTTCTATAGTAAGCCCGTAGCCAGTATGTTAAAGAAAACAAAAGTTTGCCGAGGACAGAGTGGCACTGTTGCTGAAAGCAGGCGACGTGGGCAGCAGCCAAGCCAGCATTAAAAGTCCTAACATCATTCACTGTCGGCCACAGCTCTAGATCCTCCACTCCCAGAGGGACAGCCGAGTGACTGTCATCAGACTTTCGAGAGGGGCCTCAATCACAATGAAAGAGGTAGAGCATCCAGCTGGAGAGAGTATGAGAGCTGCTTCGGAACGATGGGTTTCTAACATAGGAGCTTGTAACAGCCCTGCCAACCTAGTTCCGTCCTGTTCCTTCTACAGACGGAGTATGGACTTAAATTGTGCTCTAAGGCAGCTACATTAAGGGTGTGTTAAGTCGTTGCTCACACTGCAATTACAACTGAGTAATTTTGTCTTCCAGTCAGAGAAAACTCGCTGGGGTCAGTCTATTGAATCCTTCGAAGCTCAAGAAAAGACACTCTGTGGAGATGTTCTCCTAGCGGCAGCCTTTGTGTCTTACGTTGGGTCCTTTACAAAGCAGTACCGTCAGGAACTGGTAGACTGCACGTGGGTTCCCTTTCTCCAGCGGAAGGTAAGCCCAGTCCCTCACCTTGTCAGCGTTAGGAAGCCTCATGTTGTAATTCCAGCAGTGAAAGCAGTGTGTATACCAGGCTCCTCTGTGCCTCTGGAACAACCGCTGCCTGGAAACTCCGGCATGAAGGAGATGTTTCTTGTGTTTTGTAGTTTTTCTTATTTTGATGATGGCTAAACAGGAAGATGAAAAATATAAAAATTAATTATATAAACTATAGAGATATAAACTATAGAGATGTAATTGTAGCTGGTAACAACACTGGACTGAAATCAAATTTGGATGATTATGTTATTGTATAGTATCCTTTTTGTTTTCTTACTAATATTATGAGTTATTTGTTAAAGTATTTTTCTGACTACTTTCAGTTTAAAAGTGTAGCTTTTTGAGCATAAGTGTAAAAATAGCTCACCCTAAATTTGAAAATTCAAATTTGTAAACAGAGTGAAATTCTAGATTTGGAAGATTTGAAATCATCTAGTTTGAGATCTTCCTTATAGAGAAAACCAAGACACAGGAAGTGTAAATGACGTGCCTGAGGCCACATAGAAAAGGACATCAGACCTCTGACTTCCAGGCCACTGTGTCCTACGCAACACTGTGTGATCTCAATTGATTAAAGCAGGTTATTCATGTATAGATCCAGCCCTTAAGATATCCTAAATCTCTCTGTGTACTAATGTTCTTCCTTGGTGATTCTGCCTCAATTTGCACAGTACCCTTGCCCTTTGAACAACATGGGTTTGAACTACATGGCTCCACATATAAGTGGATTTTTAAAAGTAAGTACATAGTCAGCTCTCCATATCCTCAGGTTTCTCATCCATGGATTCAATCAACTGCAGATCAAAAATAGTGTTTTCAAACCATGGTTGGGAATCTGAGGATGTGGAAGGCTGATTGTATGTATTCTATCCCATTTTATATGAAGGACTTGAGCATCAGGTTTTAGTATCAGTGGGTAGGGAGGTGGGCAAGCAGGTGGTCCTGGAACCAATCCCCTGCCATTACTGAGGGATGGCTGTTGTTTTTATGACATAAACAAATGTCAGTGGAATTTTTGCAATTTAAATAAAAATAAATGTTTTAGGGAAAGCTCATTATTGAAGGCATCCCATAATTAATTATAAAAGAAAAATCCTTTGTAACTCAAATGTTTAATATACCTATAGTATCAAACCATGTTTTTATATTGCAAATTTTAAAAAGAGGTTACTTATATTACTCCCTGGAAGTTCAAGGTTTTTCTTTAAATAACTGTGCCATCAAACATGCTTTTATATCAGAAGATAAAGCCATCTGCTGAGTGTGTCCAATTCTTCCTGCGTTTTGAGTTTCAGAAGTGTGAGTGGTCTAATTCTTCCCTTATCCTCTCTCAGTCTCACCCTCTCCCAACTTGAACCCTCTAATGAGGGTCCTTGCCCGGATCAGCCTGTGACTACTTCACATCCTCGTTCTTGGCTCTCTCTGCATCCTCAGTCAGAACATTTTCTCATTGTTTGCAAAATTACAGGGAAATGCACTTCCTGATGTCTACACCATCATATTTCACATTGCCTTCTTACTGTTGTGGTTACCCCTCGCTTTGGGGTGTGTAATACTATTGAGCATATGGACTTAAGCTCCCTGTCATTTTACGTTTTACAAAATGAAAATTTGCCGTTTTAAATGTAGTGAAAACTGGTCTTTAATTGCTGGTATAGCAATGCAGTGTATGTGTTTCTAGGAAGTTTTCCATCTGGTGATTTGTATGTTCCCGTTTACTTAAAATTACGAACATGGGTTTCCAGGGAAATAAAATTTTCTTTTGAAGAAGTCATACAACTAAAAATTGTAGTAAAATTGACTGACTTAATCCAAAATGTCTAAACATTCTAAACATATAACCAGGGTAAAGTGACCATTTTCTGATGACATGTGGTAAACATGTATTCCTTTAAACTGTGGGCTGTGTTTGACTGTGGCCCCACGATTCTCCTCAGGGAAGCCCACGTCTGTTTTCACTCATCATAACACTCTCCTTTTCTCTTGAGCACCTGGGCACCATGCCAACTGACAAACAGACCCTAAGCCACGACCTGCTTACTGTCCCACTCATCTCTGGCCGTAGTGACCCTAAAGGAAGAAAGTGATTCCCAATTATGTAAAGGGCATCCCTGTGGAAGAGACTTTTCTGTCTCCAAGATGCCTGACAGAAAGTGCTCAACAAAACGTAACGAATGCTAGTCCTTACGGGACTGAGGTTTCCAAGGTACTTGTCTCCTATTTCTGAATTCACTCGCAGCAAAGTGGGAAGACAATCACATCAGTATGAGCATGTGCCAGGCAGGGTCCACAAGGAGCTGAAGTTATTTACTAATGTTAATTTTTAAAGTAATTTTCCTTCCACAGTGTTCCCTCATCTGGCCCTTCCTTCCAAGAAGCAACCCCTCTTATTTCTCCTCCATGTATAGGCTGTTTTTAGAGCTCTGTGTCTGTAGGTAACTCTCTCCTAAGCATCTCTGGCTTGTCACTTTGGTTTGGCTGTCCTGGAGAGTCTCATGATTTTTAAATTAACCAGTCAACAAGTGACTGTGATTTGTGCGATTTAAAAAAAAATCTTTAAACCAAACATGTCATTTACTAGTGATCAGTTGACATATTTCAGGTAACCTTGGAGGGAACTCTTTTATAAAGTAAGCCAGCACCCTTACTGGGTTCATGGAAATGAAGACTTCATATTCGAAACACATCAGTGCTCCCCAGTTTAGTAAATAAATTGAACTATGTTCAAGTCAAAACTCCAAGGAGAATTATTTTTACGTGATCCAGGGATTCTAAAGTTTGTTGGAAGAATATGGTTTTGAGGACACCAAGGTAATTTGAAATAGAACAGTAAGAGGGCACTTGGATCTCAAGATATTAAAATATATTTTAAAGCTGCAATAATTACAGTGAGGAAGTTCTGCGAGGGAAGTAGGAAACTAGAATACAGTAGAGTTCAGAAGCATCCAAGGATGTAGAGGGAGATTTGACATACTTATGATTACATACAAAACTCCACAACCACATCTGTCCTCTACTAACATCTGGGCTCTGTGTTGTCTTCCTAATGCCATAAGGTGGACAACTGACACTTCTAAGGCCAACCCCATAGGCTGTGCCCTAGTTTCTGTCCCTTCCCCTTCCTCAAGGACAGTTCTAGAGCAATTCTCCCTTCTTTGTCATCATCAATTCCCAGCCCTCCACTAATTTATTACTAAATCATTCCCACCAGCATTCAAACACATAGTTATTTCTTTTATTTGCAAGCATACAGCAACAGCCCTGGCCGGTGTGGCCCAGTGGTTGGAGCATCCTCCTGTAACCAGAGAGCTGCAGTTTGATTCCCGGTCTGGGCACATGCCTGGGTTGCTGGTTCATTCCCAGTCTGGGCTTGGGAGGGAATGACTCCCATTCTGAGGAGTACAAAGGCAACCCATCGATGCTTCTCTCCCATCAATGTTCTCTGTCTCCCTACCTCTCTTCCTTCCTCTCTCTCTAAAAAAGTGGATGAAAATGTCCTCGGGTGAGGATAAAAAAAAAATACAGCAACAAATTTCTCTTGACCCTCCCTCCCCCTCCAGCTACCCCTACATCTCTCTTCTCTGACTTCAGAAATGTAACCCAGACTCACTGTCTCAGCCCTCACTCCGTTTTCTCTGAGTCACTTCGGGGGCTTTTGTCCCCAGCACTCCACCAAAATGCCTCTTGTCAGATTTTGCTTCCACATTGTGAAGTCTAGTGGTCTGCGTCCATTCTCATCATACTTGACTATTGGTGGCAGTGTTCGAGATCATTGATTGCTCCATCCTTTATCAATACTTTCTTCACTCGATTCCAAGACATCACCCTCCCTCCACCAATCACTGCCTCATCGATCAATCCATCTTGGACTTCTTGGTTGATCCTTTTGTTTCTCACCAGCCTGTTAGTGTTGAAATGCCCAGACTTCAGTCTTTGAGCTGCTTGCATGTCACCTGTACACCGACACCGGCCAGATGTGTCTGCAGCCCGTGCAAAGGCATCTTCACTTCTGTGTCCGAACTGTGTCTCGAGCATGGCACATCCAGACTGAAATCCTGACCTTACCACCAGCGCCTCTGCTGACAGTGTCCTCGACTCACTTAACAGTGGCTCCGTCTTCCTGTGAGCTCAGGCCAAAACCTTGGAGTCACCACAATGTCGCTCTTTCCTTCTGACACCTAGATGCAGTCCATCTAGGAAGTTCTATGGGTGGCATCTTACCAATATGTTCAGAATCTGATCTCTTTTCATGACCTTGTCTGCTCCAATCCTGGCCAAGCAAGCCATTAGCCCCCTCTCAGACCACCGCAAAAAACCTCCTCACTGTTTTCCCCGCATCTGTGCTTCTACATTTGCTGCTTTCTTCACATCTGGTCTCTTAAAAACACAAACCAGATTACATGAATTTTCTTCTAAAATCCCTTTGGTGACTCCCAGTTGCACTCAGGGCAAAAGCCAGAAATCCTATAAGACCTTATAAAAACCCTATGTGAATCAGCCCCATTATCTCTTTATGTCGCTTCCTATTATTCTTTTCTTCTCTGTTCCACTCACACTGGCCACCTTCGTTGAATGTATCAGATATGCTTCAGCCTTTGCACTAGCTGTTTCCTCTCTCCTGCAGGACATATGCATGTTTCACTCCCTTTCACCCACCAGGTCTTTGTTCAAATAACACCTTGAAAGCACCGGTATGATTCCAGCATGCATCCCTCAGTGCCCTTTACCCTGCTCCATTCCTTTCACCATAACATTGATCACTTTCTAAGATGTTATTTCATGTATTCATTTGTATGATTGACATGTGTCCCTTCCCCCAACAGAATGTAAGATCTGGGAAGCAAAGATTTTGTGTTTTGTTCACTGTTCTTTCCTAGAATGGCTCCTGAAACATCGCGGATACTCAGTACTTCTTTTCATTGGGATATAATTTACATACCACACATTTCATTCATTGAAAAGTACTATATGTGATCCCAGGGTGTTTAGTGTATTCACAGAGTTGTGCAATCATCATCATACACGATTCTAGGACATTTGTATCACCACCCAAATAAAACTCGTACTCATTAGCTGTCACCACTGCCATCACGTCCTCTCCAGGCTTGAACACTAATCTCTTTTATGCCTCTATAGATTTGCCTTTTCTGAATATTTCATATGAATGAATTCATACAATATGTGGACTTTTATGACTAAGTTCTTCCATATAGCATGTTTTCAAAGTTCATCCATGATGTAGCCTGTATCAGTACTTCATTCCTTTTTATGCCCGCATAATGTTCTGTCATAAACCCCGTGGGAGTGGACTTTTAAAACACTGGTGCTAGTTGAAGTTGAATCACTAGAGATGGGAGTTGGCAGCTTTTGAGAACTTCCACGTGATTCTAATATACAGGCTGGGCTTGAAAGGCACAGCCCTAGGGGAGAGCTGGGTTTGGGTTAAGACAAACTGACAGAAAGTGAGGGAGCGTGGTCCCAATAGCACTGGCACACCAGGGCATGTGGGAAGGGTTTTCACAATGTGCAGCAGTGGGGCACGAATTCGGAGGACAGGATGGGGAAGAAACCGAGTAGCATGGTGGTGACTGAAAAGGACAGGGGCAGTGGGCACACCAACCTCAAAGATACAGATTACAGTTACCCAAAATTGTTTCCGTCCAAAGAGGAGCACAGAGGGCAGTGACTGGAAAAGACAGGACTAGTGGGCATATGTGGTCTTGATGGTCCAAATAAAATTATCTAGAATTGTCTCCACCCCATATTGTTGTCTGCTGGACAGAGATGTGGCCAAGTTCACGGTGGCATTACTACTCTGCTCATTAATCGGACCTAGCAGTTTATAGACAGAGCCAATACGTGGAGTTATTATTGGTGTTAACCTTTCCGAGCCTCAGTGTCTGTGTCTAAAAATAAATTTAAAAAAAGAGACACTCACTTTGTAAAACTGCTTGAGTTAAATGAGACAATTAAAACAGTGAATGTATATGACTATTTTGTAAACACTTAACACATTATCAACGTTGTTTTGTTAACAACACATTAGGAGAAACTGGGGGGCTTACTTTAGGGGGCTCCCTCTTCCTTTGGAATGTGCCACTTGGTCAGTTTTCAGAAGATTCTGATCTGCATTTGGTGTGAGGATGAGTTCGCCTTAGCTCATGCGGGTGCTTCCAGCCTTCTCTTTTCTTTCTAGTAAAAGCTTCTTTTCCAGAGCAGGGAGCCTCCTTCCTTTTTTTTCACAGCAGCATCTCGTGGTAGCATCCCGAATGACAGTAGGCGGATACTCGCACTGAAGCAATTCGATGGAGCCGTGCCGACCTGGCGAGGCTGGCTTTGGACCTAAAGGGCTCCCCCTTTGTGCTGGTTTCTGAACTCATTTTCCTTTCTGTGGGCTCCTTCAAGGAATTCTCAGAAGAGGAGTGGACTAAAAGGAAGGTACATATGGATGAGGACTCATTTTCCTCGCCCTAAGCCTAGGAAAAACACTCACTGTGAAGTGATGTTTGTATTGTTACCATCAAACAACTATTCTGATGAAAAAGTTCACGTTGTCGTACAACTACCTCTGAGAACACAACACTATGAATAAAATACCCTAAAATTTGTTCCTAAGAATTTAAGTCTCAAAGTATTTCACAGTGTTTAGGGTATTCTTTAATGTGAGCTACCTGCTTTCTCTCCTCTCCTGGATTAAACTGACCATAAAGAAGGGGGAAGGCAGGTGTTCTCTTTGATTCCCTGCACTCCACTCTGCAAACAGTAGGTGCTCAAACAATACAAGTTATTGACAAAATGACAAAACAAGATGTACATGTGTACCTTCTGTTGCTCCTTTTAGCTTCAGAAATTAAAGTGAATTCCAGCTTCCAGTTGTTTCAAGTTGTTTATTAAGTAGAAGGTAAGAAATTAAAGCCACATGTCCTGGGCTAACAGGAGGACACTCATTCTGAAAGATACCAGTTTGCTTGTGTCTTTCAGGAAACTGTAGCGCATCAGATACCAAGGCTTACTGTTCATCTCACTAGGAGATGGAGTTTCTTTCTAAGATAACCTTGTAGGCAGGAACAGGAGGAACAGTGTGCCACCTTCCCTATATTGATACTAAATTGTGTCGTGGCTTTACTGTGGGAATTTTTCCAGCATTTTGTTTATTGACGCTCCGTGGCCAACAAGTACCCCAAATTCCTGCTGCTGCAGTGGCTTCCCTGCCTACTGCAGGTAGGGCTCTTCCCGTAATCTCTTACAGAGGCATGTTCCCCTCAAGCCTTGGGACTAGCTCCCTTTTCACCTTGCTCATTTTGGTGTCTCCAGACAGTGTTTTTTATGTGTAGGAGGGCTCGAGACATGTTTGGTGATTGATGACCCAATGAATAAATTGATTTCCATGATCTTACTTATTTTTGGTACATTCAGTCCATTTTTATAAAGAAGGACTCTTATTCTTTGAAATAGGTTTCGCTCTCTTCCTCTCTTTTAAAGGCCACAGCTCCCCGCTTTGTAGTGTTGCTTTCCACAGTCACAGTGTAGGCATAACAGAGACTGTCCTCTAAGTTCCTGGACACAACTGACAAACTGATGGAATTCCGTTGACCTGAATATATTCCATTAGCCCGTCCCGGAAAGGGAAGTCCTCTCTGTGTGGTGGTGTACTGCAGTAAAAGATGAGAGGCCTGAGTGAGATGCTGTGCTTTCGCACTGCTTATGTGGGGCGGTGACTCCACCAGGCAATACATTTCTGTTGTCCACCGTTCTTCTTGGTGTCTAGATTCATTCTCGCCTTGTCGCAGTAGCTGTAGATGTGCTTCAAGTCAGATAGATGCAGTAGTGCCCCAGATGTTGAATGCTGCCATTGACAGAATCCTGAGAGGTAAATTCTGGGCTTATTGGATCGAATTGTATTTCAGGATGAGAGTTCTGTTTGGTTTCTGAGAGTCTAAGAAAATTTGCACGTCTCTTGGCTTGGGTCTCTTTCCTTGTCTGTCATTCTGAGTCCTTTGCTCTGCCACAGTAATTATGGATTGCGTCCAACTCTGATTTTAAAGGTTTCAATCCCAATAACAGAAGGCCTGGACTTGATCGCCATGTTAACGGATGATGCTACAATTGCCACCTGGAATAACGAAGGACTGCCCGGTGACAGAATGTCAACCGAAAATGCCACAATCCTAACACACTGTGAGCGCTGGCCCCTGCTGATAGATCCCCAGCAGCAGGGAATTAAGTGGATCAAGAACAAGTATGGAACTGACCTGAAAATCACACATATGGGCCAGAAAGGGTATGTGAAGTCTGAGGGTTGGCTCTCTGGTTAGCTGCTGTGAAATGGGTCTGACTTCAGCCCTGGCATTTGCTAGACCTTACTGCCACTTTGAAAATGTAACAGTTTGGTATTGCTTGTTATCTGCCTGATCCTGTTTCACACAAAGTGGAGAAGCATTTATGTTGGGCAGCATCGTACCAGAAGAGGAAATTAGATTGAAGGTGGGAGCGAATACTGCATTTGAGAGGAAAAATAGGTCGATTTCCTAAGGCCGAAAATGGAAATATGGTGCATTGTAATCCTTCTGGAGAACATTTGGCCTCTCACATGAATTGTCGGCTGCATCCGTAGGCTTAATGTTATTTGCATTCAGATGCCTAAATAGGTACTTTGCCTACAGTAGGACTTCAACATGGCTGGAAGTCCCAACACTGAGTACTTGGACAGAATTTAATTTCTTGGTCAAGTATTACACGTCACTTTTGAGACCTAAATCTACTCTGAGGTTTTCTGCCATTGGGTCTGATAATGCTGTCCGATAAGTGGAAAGCTGTCTTGTATACAGCTGGTGTTCAGTTAATGCAGAGTAAATAGGTTTAGACTTACATTCCGTTTGGCCTCTCCATCTCCTTTGACATGGAAGATGAAATAAGGGATGTCTGCAGCGGTGCAGACGCCTGTGTTCCTTGCTCATCTGAGTACTCGGAGAAAATCATTTCTCAAGGAGACAGACTGTTTTTGAAGAGTGGGATGGGGTAACACGCTAGTTCACCACTTTGTGCGACTGAACCTAGAGGTTTAAAGTTGGATGAAGCCACAAGGTATTTAATGTAATTTGAAATTTTTATCAGGAAAAGATCTGTCTAATCTGAATTTAAACTTAGTGATGTCTAGACAGTTTCACTTGTTTCAGCCATGATTATTTTCGAAAGTAACTAAGGCACACATGGGTTTATTAGTTCAAACTATTGAATTTCACTTGGAAAAAATAACTTTATCTCAAAATCTAATCTTCAACTTGTATATAATCTAGTTAAGAAAGAATACTACTTTACAAAATAGTTTTCTCTTAGTTTGTCCCATTTAAAATGGGACAGAAATATGAAATATAATTTAATATATTGAAATAATTTTGAACATTTTTTCCGATGCTTAATTTTATTATCTCCATTCCGACTGAATTTTAAGGTTTTTGAATGCCATCGAAACTGCCCTGGCCTTTGGAGATGTCATCTTAATTGAAAACCTCGAGGAAATGATAGATCCAGTCCTTGATCCACTGCTTGGCAGGAACACGATTAAAAAAGGAAAGTAAGTATTCCTGAATTTTAACATATATTTTACGTTACATAGGAGTTTGATCATCAGCTTCTCTTTCTCAGCCTCTTAACCAGGCACAGTCATTCCATGGAACTTCATTCCAAATCCAAAGCAACTTCAATGTGATCCAGACCATCAGACTGTTTGTTTGCTGGATTTCGATTCATGGTACCCAGTTCCCGACTTGCGGACAAAGAATTGCATTGCCACAGATCTGAGAGCAGTTGCTCCTTTGTGAATTTATACCAGGGCTTCTCTCACCTCAGTACTCTGCGAAACACCTTTGTAGTATGTTCACCTGAACTGCATGCATATCGCTTGTGTTTTTGTTTACTTGATATTTTTCTTTAGACAATTTTAAATCCACTCACTATTTTTTTAAACCCTCATGGCAAATAATATCATCCTCAAGATTACGGGTTTGCTGTGCTAGCTCCATTTTTTCTAATACATTCAAAATATAACCATTAAAAAAATGAATTCATTGGTGAGCCCCTAAAATCTCCCCCAACCCATCAATAGTGGTGGACTACCTAAAAGTTGGAACACCCCTACTGGGTGTTCTAAACGGCTGCCATTTCCCCCTGGGACACCCCACTCTCTAGGACATTCTCCCAAAGGCAGTGAAGCCATTTCCAAGGAGTCAATGTGTCATTTTTTCTAAGTGTGCAAAAGGTCAGAGGCAGCAATTAGGTCTCTATTCAAGGCAGCATGGCCCCAGGGGGGAGGGCCACATCCCAATGGCTCTTTGTGCCTCTTTACTCAAGAGACCAGCATTCACCAGGCTGATCTCACTGGGTTTTCTTCCCTCTGTCTTTTTTCCTTACAGACATGTAATTTCAGAACTTCCCCATCCCCCTTCTTCTTTGACACCCCCTCTCTGCCTCAAAGGTATCTGTCTCCTTTTTCATCACTTGATTACTCCTGTCAGTCTTAAGTGGAAATAGGCCTACTTAAAGGTGACTAACTTCTATTTTTTAAAGTCTCTAACCAGTGAGTATAGTCTATATTATACAACTCACCAAGTAAATCCATTTACAGTGACTGACAGCTTATAATTGTTTAATAAACCGGAATTTACCCAGACATACATTTAGAACAATCTAATAAGCCACTTGACAAACTGCAACGCTAACATAAATATAATTGTAGCTGTGTCTGATGTTAAAAATACAGTGTAATATCTTGAATGTCACTAAAGTGAAGTCCTTGTTATTAAGGTTCTGACTCCATTATGAAGACCAAAAATTTTTTGTTAGGGAAATACATAGTGTCTAGCTTTCACTTGGACTTTCGAAAACACAATTTTAGGTGTGACCAATTTGGTGACAATTTCTCTCTTTCTCTCTCACATTTTTTAAAAGGTCAAGAGGATTTAAAATGATACATAAGAATATTAAAAATGCTGTTTATTATGTGCAGTTATTACCTTAACAGTCCTAGCTCCTAAACAGTAACGTGTGGGAACGGCCACTTGTGTGAGGGTGAACTTCAGATCTGTGTCTTTAGTTTTCCCTGCTTCCCTGTCCCACGCAGATGATTTTAGAGTGTCTTTACCCAGAGAATCTGAGTGCTAGTGATGGCTTATATGTCCCGTCAGCCACTGAATAAGCCTCTCAGAGCACTGCTGTGTGCTGGGCACTGCACTAGGGGGCTGCAGATTCAAAGCATGATGAGGTACAGATCCTGCTCTTAAAGAAGCTAATTTCCCTGGGGAAAGGCAGACCTATAAACAATAAAAAGAATACAGTGCCATTGGTGAGATGATAGAAATAGGCACGACAGGGAGTTGTCGTTTCTATAGTGGAGGCTTGGAAAGGCATTATGGGGAAAAATTATATACGATTATATCGACCTTTCATGTGAGTCTTGAAAGATGGGTGGGCATTTGTCAGATAGACAAGTGGGAGAAGCAAACTCTAGAACAAGAGAACTAATACCAAAGAGCAAAAGACAGGAGACAGCCCGACAGCTTTCGGGAACTGCAAATGGGATCCATATCAGTGAAGAGTCTTGTGTTGGGCAGCAAAGAGGGGAGTGTGGAGAGATGGGTGGACTCGGAGAGACAAGGCCAAAGAGGTCATCAGGGCCCGGAACACAAAGGTCCTTGGGCATCCACATCTGACCTGTAGGCTGGCCTTTTCCTATAGGTTGATAATTTTTCCCCCAAACACTCTCACGGGCCCTTTGCCTTCAGTAACATTAGATGACAACAGCAATGGTTTTTGACCAAAGGACCACACCTTCCTGGATAACAGATGTGGAGTCTCATTTTTTCTCTTGAGACTCGTGAACGTAAATTCGTGGGAAGATAGTGAAGACTCTTAAGCATGCTGGGAGCAATGTGATCAAATTTGTATTTCTGGACGGTCGCGCTGTTGGTGGTGTAGGGACATGGACCTCAAGCCAGAGTCTAATTAGCAATTACAGTAATTTGGTTGAGACATGATATGAGTCTAAACTAAGGCAGCCACTATAGATATAGAAGAGAGTAAACCAAAGAATTCTCAAGGAGTAAATGTCGTCAGTTCATAGTAATTAATTGGATATTGTTGGTAGGGAAAAAGAAAGAGTTCAAGGGTAATTTCCAGTTTTCTGCCAGATTAAATGATGGTGTGATTTCTCGAGAGATGTGACACAGAATAGGAATAGGAATATGTGTAGGGAAAGAGCATGATTTCACTTATTAGGCAATGAAAGATTGAGGTGCTGCTTTAATACCTAAGAAGCCATTTGATCCATGAGCTTGTCAAGGACATCTTGGCTGAACAGTAGGTAGGGCATACCTGCAGAGCTGTAGTTAAGCCACGAGATTATCTACAGAGATGCTAGCACAGAGGGTGTGCCCACTTTACAGATGAGAAAAATGGGGATGAAAGTTTAGTCAGTCTTCTTGGATGCCCTGGGATTCTATGAAGTTTACTATGTGGAAACCTAATTTCTTAAACAGCTTTTCCAAATAAATAGGCAATACCATATTTCTGTAGAAACTCTATGAATACTGCTTCGCCAAACTAACTCTCCCTACTCTTTCATTCCATTCCCCCCAGACCTTGTTTATTTTCCCGTCGGTGTTTCGGAACCCACGTTGGTTTCCAGATCTCCACCTCACGTTGTAGCTCAGGCCCTTACTTTCTTCACGCGGACGGGAGTAACCTTTTTGCCTCTTCTGCTCACTCCCCTCCAACCCAGACAGTGGTGAAAATAATCTTTTCCCGTATCATGTCTGTCTTCAGTCCCCTGTTTAAAGATGCTTGAAAAATTCCCTAATGCCTGTTACAAGGAATTCAACTGAAGCTCCTCTAGGAAGATTGCAAAATGCTTTACCTCTCTGATGTAAGAGTTAGGAAGCATAATATTAAATTAGACCTGGGCCCATTCATTCAGAGGATGGACTGGAAGATTCCCGATATTCTTCAAGGCACCTCTGTGCTGCTGTCCCCCCGGTTCCTCCTCCTCTCCCAACGGTGGTCAATACCCTAAGTTTTGTTACCACTCCATTATTTTATTTAAAAGTTTCAGCATACACATGCATTTTCTGAAAATAATATATTGTTTATTTTTGTTTGATTTGGGGCTTTACAAAAATGTCATTATAATGAATATAGTTTAAAGGGACTTGAATTTTTTACTCAGTATTATGTTTTAAGCCTTACTGCATTTTTCCTTTTAGTTCTTATTCTTTCATTTTCCCCACTATATTTCATCACTATTCAAGGGCGTGGCTATTCCTCAATTTATTTAATGTTTTTGTTGAAGGACAGTTAGGCTATTTTCAGACTTTTTGCTATTAGCAGCCATGCTGCTATGAACATTAATGTACCGAATATTCCTATGCACATCTACAGATACATACAACATAGAACTTCTTCAGAGTTCACATTCCAGAGCAGCAGAGTGGGGTTGTAGAGTGTGTGCACAGTCAGCTTTAACAGGTGATGCCAGATTGTTCTTCAAAGCGTTTGTGTAAATTTCCATGCTCACCAGTAGTGTGCAAGAGAGAGTTACGAAGTCTTTCAGAGAACTGAGCTAGGGGCTTTCACCCTTCTGCTGTTTTGTATGATACTAAAGATGTCTGTGTTCAATACCATTGGCCACTTTTTCCCAGGAGGAACTATTCCTACATCCTGTTTTTTCCCACCTCTTATTTTTGAATGGAAAACAATAATGAGACATTCAAAATATTGCAAATGGTTTTGCTTATAAAAGCTTTCAAAGTACTTTGGAGTAAAGTTTGGTATTTTAATGATCATATTCTTCTCACCTGACAAGAAATATGTTTAAACAAAGCAAATGCTCTCTTGTTCCTTCATGTAACTCTTTAAAAAGAGAGAAAGAAACTTTATAAAATACTCACACATATGCAAACTAGAAGGGAATACGGAAAAATAAAAAACAGATTGGTAGAAATTAGTATTATCTTTCTTTTAATGCAACAAATAAAAACTAGGGAAAACACTGGAAAAGACAACAGGAGAATGCTGATGTGCTTTGTTTAATAATAGAGATAGAAACCCATTTGCAGTGTTAAAACAGGGACAGAAAATTTTGATTTTACCTCGATCACATCCCAAACAAATCTACGTTTGTAAATTTTCTAATAGGTCTTCCTGCTGTGATCTTCAACAATGAACATTTCACTTGATTTTTTCTCTGTTTCCCTTTGTATTATAAACCCAAAACTTCAGTGAGAACAAGAAACAGACAGGGAGGCAAACCGTAGGGATTGAACCAGGGTATTCACCCAGAATGTCTTTATTACATCATCTTTCCCAAATGCAGGTGGAATAGGTAGCACTTGTACACTCCTGAGAGAAGACACACCCCCCCTTCAGCACGTTGTCGGCTATTCAAAGTGTTTTTATCTTAGTTCTGTTTGGGGATTTTAAAGAACTAATGTTAGTTTACTCTTCGTAATAATGAGTGTCTAAGAAGATGCTTGTGATAGATATAGCATAGTCCAAAAGTTGAAGTTCATTAATAATTGGAATGTTGTGGAGTATGAAGTAATGAATACTAATTACTCCTTTCATGTCTGACAGCTCCCTGTGGACCAATACATCAGTCCAGACTTTAATTTGGTTCTAGTAATGGTTTCGTCAATAGCACATTAAATCTGTGTTTGAGAAGATATACAGTTGAACCTGACCCACATAGTAGATGCTGCTGTCATAAAATGGCCACAGGCTGACAACAGCTGGGTAATTACAAATAATTAAATCCACCAAACTCCAGACAATCCTAATTTTAAACAAAATATATCTTATGGTAGTAATCGACAGAAAACATATCTGGGGAGATTTATCAACACATACTTTTTCCAAAGCAAATTTACTGGCTTACATATTAGAGAAGTTGCTGGTCTGTGAAGCATCGTCATAAAATTATATCTCTTTAATCTTTCAGATCCCACCAAACAGTAGTGAAGTAATTTTTTAACTTTAATTTTAGCTGGAGTAACCTAACTGCCAGATGGATTTTGAATGGAAAGTGAATGCATGTTTATGAGCATACAAATATTTTTAAAGACATTTTATACTTTATTCTATATTTACTTTTATATAATTATTTTTAATAATAGTCTTTAAGTAGTATTCCCTAAATCTAACTAAAAGAAGTATTAGATGTATGACATAAATTTCTATTTTTATGGGAATAATAAAATGAAAGGGAGATAGTATTCTACAGATATTTATTTTATAATGACTAAGTTTCCTGAAAGTTGTGCTGAAATTAATATGAGGACGT